>JAAGEH010002271.1:0-266813 GCA_011751065.1 Lasiurus cinereus | reverse complement strand
CAAAATAAAAATGAAGGCAACTGTCTTCAACTCCTGACATTTTACATAATGGAAAATTGTTACTTTATCAAGACCGGGAAAACATCTAAAAATAGTGAGTTAAAGAAAGTTTCCTACCAACATTTGAAAATATACATTTTTCAGAGATAGTAAGATTTTTTTTAACATCTATAAAACATTTTTTAAAAAATTCTATTAAGTAAAATGTCAGGAGTTGAAGACAGGTGCCTTCATTTTTATTTTGTAATCTTTATGGATTGATTTTTTAAAGAGTAAGTTGTTTTTAACCTGCTAAAAATTCTGACACGTTTTAAAAGCAGATTCTATGTCTCTACAATTTCTCTAGTTCCCAAAACAGCTATATGGGGGAAAAGTCCTTCTTCACTGTATTAATCATGAGTTAGTAACATTATTCATTTCCTAAAGCAGAGCCAGAGCTGATCTTAAGTTAAACAGAGACTCTGCTGCATATGTGAGCAATAAATTGATTTTTTCTTCGTGGCACTGTATTGATAGGGTTAAGTATATTGATAGAAGACCATTCTATTTAATACAAGTAGATTTTCAAGGACATCACTATGCCAATCACTCACTGGAAGGACTTCATCTACATACAACAGCATCTATAACCTGCTTTAGTGATGACATCATTGGGTGCCGTGTGGCATCTTACACGTTTCAGCCTCAGAAAGAGATAATCTGTGAAAGCCTCAAGAGCCTGATTTCTGCTGCGATAGTCTTCAGCAGACAGAAGCCGGGCTGGAGGGGCGCATGTCTGTTTACACGGTGTGAGCAGTGGCTTGTGGAATTTGGAGCTTTATTTCATTTCTTATCAAGAAGTGGATGTTATGATAGGGTGAAGTGAATTGGCTGCTTTAGACTAATGGAAGCTCGTTTTCTGCATTAAGATCAAGAACTTTTCTGGAATCCTCTGTTCCTCGAGCAGCCTTGTATTCTGTGTGTGTGTTTTCAATTTGAAGAACACTGACAAAAATCAGCAAACTTCATCTCCCAAGAGCTCGCTCTCTCTCTCTCTTTTGTCAATACTTGAAGATTTCTACCCCAGAATCTTCTCTGAGCTGCCTGAGCATCGAGGTCGATAACTGAAAGGCAAAGCCTCTCCTTTGTAGTACGTGTTACAGAAAATGTTCAGATAACTTTACTTGCTAACAGGCGGCGGGCCTCTTATGGATTTCTTTCAAAGCTGGTTCCAATAAACTCTTTCCTCTCAAATGGGCAAGAGTAACTGTTCAGCACCATGGAGAGGTCTGGACAGCATGCGAAGACACGGAACTGTGACCAAGGCAAGCAATGGGACAGTGTAAGTTTTACAAACACCTCTCACCTACTTTAGGTGAATAGTATTTTTACAGATAGAGAGAGGAAACGCCAAAGTCTGACCAAGCCAGGCTGAATCTAAGCTATAAAAAGCGATGGCCTGTATTACATTTGTAATTCAGGATTAACCATTTAAAATATTATATTAGAAAGTGTTAGTACAGTAATTTGAAAAGTTACTTTCTCATTGCGTATGTTTGTATGAGAATGCTTGGTGCTTTGAATTTTGAGTATCTAAGTTTTTGTTTTAATTCACCACAAAGTAATTGCCTTGCAATTGCTTTGGAAATAAATAGTTTGAAATGTAGTGGTGGTTGCCCTTGGTAAACACAAGGCTTTCTTTTAGAAAGTTGCTTATGAAATAGCAACTGGAAAGGACAGTTTTAGACTTTTTAACTGCTGATCATGCTTTCAGTTACCAAAGGAGCAAATGTCTAGGTATTCTAATGTTAGGACACATAGAGAATATTTGATGATTTATGAAATTTTAAATTTGCTGATATACAATATATAAACTACAGACTATAGTAAGTGGGAAGTATAGATACTCATAAAATGATTAGTTATGGGCCATTGCAGAAGGACTTGTAGGAATCATTAAAATATTTAATTGGTTTCAAAATAGTCCAATTTAATTACTTAAATCAAAAATTTTAAAAATAGTTTATTCAAAAACCTTTTAACATTCTCTTTAAAACTGTCAAAGGTGTAATTTCATGATATCAACCAGAGAATGAAGAAAGATACTTTGAACTGCTATCATGAATGCCCCCAGTAGATATTTTAATTAATTATTCAAATTTGTCTAAGAGAATATAATGTCATAAAAAATAATTTGACAAATTATTATTTTTTCTCAGGCCTGTTGTGAGGTTTGGAACATTTATTTATGCTGAACCATTTATTTTAAAGTCTAATTAAGCTATCTTTTTATATTATTATAATATGTAATTTATTTCCTTCAATAGTTCTCCTATGTACTGTACAAACCAATAATAATATGTAATTTACTTAGCTAAACCCCTAATTCTTTATATAAAAATTATAATGAATTCTTTCTAGTATACAGGATTTCTAAGTGAATTAGCTGCTGCTTCTTAACAATTCAATAATTTTGCAATTTTGTGGGGGGAGTAAATTTTGTCTAGAGTGTAAAATTTTGGAGCAAGTGACTTAATTTAAATTAAGGAGTTCTTGTTATACATTTTTGTCAGCTTTGCTTAAGAGAACCACTGATGATTTCTTTAATTGATGTTAATATTTAAAAGAACTCTGTTTTTGAAAAGAGTGAAAGGTAGATTTATTATTCCAATTCTTTTTGTTTAATTTCCCCAAATTTTATAATTATGCTTTGATTTTTACAAATGATTAAGTAGTGCCTTTCACATACTGTTGAGAGCACTTCTCTGATTTTAAAACTTTGATTGTTCTTTTATGATAAACTGTCTCCATTCCCTGCGGGTGGTGGACTTTGGACAAATCATTCTGGTTGATTAGACTGTAGCATTCTAATTTAGAGGATTTGCAGCTTATGTGATAAGATGTATCTGCTTTATATTCTGATATGGGGCAAATGCACTTGATTCAGAAATTTATTCTCTAGCAATCTTTGTCTCTGTCACCGTCTCTCAAAGATGTGATTCACTTTTGATATTATCTGAAATGTAACATTTTATATTTCTTGTTTTTCCACACACATTTTAGTGATGTATCTTTAACAACAAGCAATCTAAAATAACATTGTGTAGTTGAGATATGGTTGTCTATGTATTTATTTAACCAAAAATTGTTGCTGTATGACAGACCACAAATATGTTTTGGTTTGATGGCCTTTTAATCATTGTTGAAATCATCTGAACAATAGAAAATATCCAGAACTATTTAGGTGAGCAATTCACAATTTTTTTCTTTCTTTTTTTCTATAACAGTCTGGTGATAGCAGATGTGCGTGAACAATCTTAAATTTAGTTGAGTGACATTTTGCTTTTCTTGCCAATGTAAAAAAATGCTCATGGATCTCTTTTTGTGTGTGTGGTCCAAACACCCTTGCAAAGGTTTTGGAACCTTTGGCTATGAGGGATTTAATGGCATATTTAGTTAATGAAAACCTCCCTATTTAGAATGCTTTTCAGGGTTGCTGAAAACATAGAGGGAACTGATTGACAGATGTGATTCTTACTATGGAGTTCAACCTTTCTTGACACTAAGAGAGAGACACTTGTTTGGGGAATAGTTTTTATGTCTGAGATACAGACTCATTTCTGCTGCCTTGGCCCCACCACATCTTCCTACCAGAAGCAGCTCTTCTAGCTACAGTTACCACAGGACCAGTTTCAGGAGGGTAGAGACCAAAAGTGGAATGTGTTATAGGGAGGTCCCAAAGAGATTCTCAGAGGGAAATGCGGATTCTTTGGATTATTTCAGTGAAGCACAGCCCCCATTAGTTCCAAATGGACTCTAGGATTGTTTTAGTGAGTTTCCAGCATTATGGGTGGGGCTCAGTTGGCATCAGGTGCGCAAGGGCAGTTCTCCAACTTCTTAAAGAATCATCCTGGGCTGATGTTTCTGCCCAGAGATTTCCATCAAGTGATTGTTGTCCTCTGTTATCATATTTTACTGTTAGTGTCCCTTCCCTCTCTGAGCTGTACTCCCAAGGGATATTCCTACTTTACAGTGCATGTGGGTCCTAAGTGGATATGACCTAACAGATTTGAGATTTATATTAAATATTACTAGAGCCCTGGCTGGTTTTGCTCAGTGGATAGGGCATCGGCCTGGGACTGAAGAGTCCCAGGTTCGATTCCAGTCAAGGGCACATGCCTGGGTTGTGGGCTTGATCCCCAGTGGCGAGGGGCGGGGGGCATGCAGGAGGCAGCCAATCAATGACTCTCTCTCATTATTGATGTTTCTATCCCTCTCTACCTCTCTGAAAGTAATAAAATATATTATTAAAGAGATTAAAAAATAAATATTACTAGAAATGGTGACATAAGCTGAACTGTTTCAGAGAACTGAAAAGAGCTTAAAGACTTTCCAGTGAAGACTTCCAGATAATTGGAAGATCAGAAATATCTTCCAGAAAGATGTAAGTCTGTATCTCCTGCTTTTCTCCATTTAATAGTCTTTCAGATGCCAGTTCCTCCAAATCAGTGGTTCTCAACCTTTCTAATGCTGCGATCCTTTAATACAGTTCCTCATGTTGTGGTGACCCCCAACCATAGAATTATTTTTGTTGCTACTTCATAACTATAATTTAGCTACTGTTATGAATTGTATTGTACATATCTGTGTTCTCTGATGGTCTTAGGCGACCCTGCTAGGGGGTCTCAACCTGTGGATCGCGACCATCAGAGCCTAAGACCATCAGAAAACAGATACTTTACATTACGATTCATAATAGTAGCAAAATTACAGTTATGAAGTAGCAACAAAAATAATTTTATGGCTGGGGGTCACCACAACATGAGGAACTGTATTAAAGGGTCACAGCATTAGAAGGGTTGGAAACCACTGCTCTGAATGAACCTGGCTCCCTCCCATACATAAACTCAAGCTGGAGCACATGAAATACAAGCACACATCCAGTCAGGCAGTCATAGGGAAGAATTCAGGCCATTTCCATTTTACCTAATGGATCCTGTGCTAATTCTTATCTTATGTGGATCATTGACACCATCTCATCTGCACTGTACACAGGACACATTGTATCACACAGCTGGACTCCATTAATCAGACTCATCTTGATGGAAAGCCTATTTCAAATTTAACATTATGCAGTGATCTCACCACTATGGTCAGAAAGAGACATCTCTCCACCTGGGGTTTCATTTTTGGTGAATTGGAATTGATGGGCAGATCTGTACCGGGCAGATAATGGTGTTGGCATAGAAAGCATGTCCTTTGACTACCCATGATTTTTAAGTAATTACTTTTATATTTTAATAAGTGATCAAATCTAGATTTAGCCTAAATATTTGATGATAGTT
Source organism: Lasiurus cinereus (assembly GCA_011751065.1). Classification (NCBI taxonomy): domain Eukaryota; kingdom Metazoa; phylum Chordata; class Mammalia; order Chiroptera; family Vespertilionidae; genus Lasiurus; species Lasiurus cinereus. The sequence goes on along the minus strand of JAAGEH010002271.1, from coordinate 261,489 downwards.
AGAAAAGAATATCAAGCTTCAATGCCTTAGAGCAGGGGTGGGAATGTCCATCCTGAGGCTCTATAAGGCCTGTGAAATCATTTGGTCTGGCCCTGCCAAGCATTGGGGTGAGTTAATTGAATGTTTGACCAATATAGCAGGCAAGTTTCTAAGATGATAATTTTGTATGGCCTGTGAGTGATGTTATAAATATTCAAATGGCCCTTGGCAGAAAAAGCTTTCCAACTCCTGCCTTAGAGCAAGTCATACAAATTTGCCCATGTTTATTTAACTTCTCTTGGGACTGTAGAAATATAAGTATAGAATTATATATGGGCTTTATGACTCTGAAGGGCTGTTTTCTTTTCATCTTTGTGGAGAAAAATAAAAGATGGACAGAAAAAATAATAATACATTTTTGGCTGGTTAAATAGCCTTCTCAAAATTGTTTTAATGAATGAATCAGAGTTAGCCTGGAGGTGAATCTCTAGTGATGTATAATAGGTGTCTATCGTAAGCATTGTTTTTTAATCAATGAACTTAAATATAATCTTTTTCCTACCTCTCATTTAATAGCTGGGGAAATTTCATTCAGGATAGGAGAAACAACTTCCTAAGGTTAGATAGCTGGTTAGCTGCAAAAGCAGAGCTAAAAAACAGATTTTTTTTTTCTGACTCCTGGGTAAGGGAAGTTCTACTGGGATGTGGGGTCATCAAAGAACCCCAATGCTGAGCAATCAGTTGAAGTTTTGTGGAGAAATTTTCTTAATTTAAAATAAAAAACAACTGTTTAAACTTTGGAGCTATTGTTCAATGGTATAGGCTTTTCCATAAGGCAATGAGCTTCTCATTACCAGAAATATGCATGCACGGACCAGATGGTTCATGTTGGAGATGCTGTAGAAAGGGATTCTATATTGTAGAAGGGTGTGTGTATATGTACTGGTTGGACGAGGTGATCTCTTTTGACTTGAACATGGGTGGAGACATTAGTAAATGTCTCATTAAAAGCAGAAAACAAGAATAATTTCTTTATTCAGCAAACATTTATTAGATACATACTTAAGCCACTTTTTGTTTCTATGAACTGATAAGATTATCCACGTCTGACTAAACCCTCCAAGAAACCACCCATTTGAGGACTAAGAAAGGAAGAGTTTGGGGGGAAGATCACACCCAGGAGGGAGAGTAAGACATATCTCTTGGATCTATTTGAGAAGGGTAAACCAGGTTCAAGGGCTCAACATCAAGTCAACCTTGCTTCTTTGAATATTTCCTTGATTAACTAGATTTTTACTATACATGGTATATTTTGGCTATACTGTAGCAAATAGATACCCCAAAGTATAATAGCTCAAACACAACCAGGAGTTTATTTCCTGATTAGGTATCAGTGCTGGATCCATAAGTATGTCAGTGTATGGCCCCTCCTTCATATAGTTATTCAGAGAACCCAGGATGGCATAGGCTCAGTTACCTTTAACATATGGCTCTCAAAGCCACCCTAAAGCAAACCAGAAAGGGAAAAAGAAATGGAGCAGCGCATGTGGAAGGTTTTAATGGGCTAGGTCTCACAGATACACACATCACTCAATTCACACTTTTTAAAAAATATATATTTTATTGATTTTAGAGAGGAAAGGAGAGGAGGAGAGAGAAACGTCAATGATTGGCTGGCTGCCTCCTGCATGCCCCCTACTGGGGATCAAGCCTGCAACTCAGGCATGGACCCTTGGTCAGAATCGAACCTAGTACCCTTCAGTCCTCAGGCTGATGCCCTATCCATTGAGCCAAACCAGCTAGGGCAGTTCACACTTTTTTTTTTACTGAACTCAGTCACATGACACACATAACTGCAAGGGTGACTGGGAAATAAGAGTCCTTTTGGATATATAAAAATAAGGCAAAGCATGCATTTTAGACCACCTAGTTATTTCTGCCCTATCTGAACTTCTGTTGTACCTGGGAGAAATTCTTCCTTCAAACTTGTGTTTTGTGCTGCTACAAACATAACATGCACTGCAACATGCACTGCTAGCTCTGCTCAACGTTCACTCCTCTACAACCTTGGCCAATGCTTGTTTCAGCCTTCCAGGTTGCAGACCACAGAACTTGGCTCTAGTTCATTCCAGCTAAAAATGAATTTGTTAAAAAGGTATCAGCCATCTAATTGAATTCACAGGAAGGCTGGAGAATCAGGCTCAGAAAACAAGGAGGCACTAAAGGAAACTGATTGGCCAGAACCTCAGGCAGAGGCATCCCTCACGGACAGCCCGGTTGGAGTGCTGCTGACATTATGAGATGGTGGCTGCATTGCCAGGAGTTCTAAAACGTGCCTTCCTTTCCTGAGACACTTCCTTTCAGACTCAGAGCCCTAAACCAGGGCTATCCCTTACATCATGTGTTCAAGCCAGATTGCTAGGATTCACAGAAGGGATGTTATTTTCATAGTGGGAGGTAGAGTCCTATCCCTCACAGTAACTCCCATAACAGTGGAATCTGTAATTATGGGAAAGGGGCTTAGATATACTCAAAATAGAAAAAAGAAAGAAGGAACAGATCCACTGTGCCTGCTGTTGTCAGATGCCCCTTATGCCACATTAGCTCTACCAATGGTCCTTGCCAACGTGTCAATTCTCACTGATTCCAGTTGGCCACACGCCTAGTCTATGCCTTGTTGTCCCTCCTGGGATATGTTTTTATCACTTTCACCAGTTTATTACCTCGCACACACCCCACTTCCCACCCAGCATCCTGTGTGAGACTTGTATTTCTGGCCCTTCCTAATGCTCACTGAGCTTTGCGGGTCCTTTCCTATAACACTTGGCATTGTTGTGAGAACAAAATCCCAACTGCGGACCTTATGTGATAAAGTATACATAGTCATTGCACAGACATTTGACCCTCTCCATCTGTAAAATGTGTAAGTCGGCTGGCTCAATTCCTATTAGTCTTAAAGGGACACTGAGAAGCTTAACAAGATGGTGCTTCGAGATATGTGGAACACAGGGTGGCATTATCACATTATTGTTTTAGCAACTGTTCACTTGAAGGGAGAAAATAAAGAGTGGGAATTTAATGCCAGAGAGGTTTTTGGCACTTTGTCAATTCAACATTAGCTTTGAGGGCTTTTGGAAATTTGCCTGAAATTTTTTCAGTACCAAGCAGCTAAAAGCTGTGTTTTTCCGGGCTTGTGATAGCTTGTCCCCAGGGATGGCTTTAAGCATTTGTGAAAGATGAGCTGTGCCAGACCCATTTTCCAGTGTCCCACCACCAGACAAAAAAGCCATGCTCACACTATATATCGTTGCCGATACCCGCATTCCACACTTGGAGCAGCGCCTCTGACTAGTGCCGGCAGGAAAGAGATGGGAGAGGAGTGATCCATGTACACATGTGTGGTGGGAGTTCTCTGACACATGAACCATGTAACTGGACAGCTTCTATTTGAGAGATTAGATGGACCCTGTTGAAGGTCATGGAACCTTTCACAGACTGTTCAAAATCTCCCACATCAGTTCTCTTTGAAAGAGAGCTTTTTGGTTCTACACATGTCACATTTGCCAACTGAACAAAAAATGGGCTAATTAGAAGCAGGAAGAAGTATATATTCTTGGAACTTCATTTTAATATTTCGGAAGGAAGAGAAAAGCAGGAAAAATTGTTGGAATCCAGGAAAGCATTTATTCATGTGAAGTTTAACCAGTTAACTGCCACGTGTTCAAAACAGAAATCATCCCCGCACGTCATGATACTTTAAATTTAATTTAAAAAATCAATTTGCAATGACTATTATAAAAATAAATAAATTATTCACAATTCGGGTGTTCATGAATATTTTCAGTTGAAAAATCTCATGAAAAAATAATTTTAAAATTGGTCTATAGATGCTTATGGCAGGCAAATGGTTAGGCTGTGTGATCATAATTACATGCAAGGGTTCTAAATGCTTTCTTTATTTGGATCAGAATCATTTAAAAAAAAACGTAGGCTTCCACATATGTGCCTATATACATACATATATATATATACATATATGTATATATATATGTATGTATTTACCCTGCTGAGTGGCCAGGTTATTATGATCTCTGAATGCATACACATACATATACATATACATATACATATACATATATATATATATAGGGGCCCGGTGCATAAATTCATGCATGGGTGGGGTTCATCCAATCTGGCCAGGGTAAGGGGACATGGGCGGTTGGCTGGCCTGCCTGCTGGTCAAACTCCGGGTTGATGGGACAATTTGTATATTAGCCTTTTATTATATAGGAAATTATGCATTCAGAGATCATAATAATCTGCTCACTCATTGTATATGTTTCAAAAATAGTAATATGTCCATATATTTGAGTAAAAGGTGCTAAAAAGTGCAGTTTTAAACCTACTTTCTCTCAGTAAAGACACTTTGCATCTTTGCAAAGTCCAACAAATAGGAGCTTTGTGGAAGAAGGGAGCTACTTTCACTTTAAAACTAAATACAGTGATCACTAGTTTCTCTACAACTGCTAGGAAATGAGGCTTTTACATAAATGAAATCTACCAATAATGGCAGGACATCTTTTTAAAAATCAACATATTTCAGAAGATAATGTTCTAAATTACATTATAAAATACTATCTCATAATAATGCTTATTTGTTTCTAATTATAATGTATATCTATGCTTATTTTAGAAAATATGGACATTTAAAAAATATTTCTTACCCTTAATCTAATAGACAGAGACCATCATTATTAATATTTTGGTGAATTTCCTTAGAATTAGGCAATACTCTAGAGATTATATATGTAATATTAAATATAAATATGTAATATTAGATATATAAAGAGATATTACATATAAATATTTCCTTAAGAAGTATTTCTAGTATTTTGAACTTTGCTTTTTAAACTCCATGTTTTAATTTATATGCCATTAAAATTCCTCAAATTCTGATGGGCATATGAGCTGTAATTCACTGAACCATGCCACATCAACAGTATCACATTGAGGGTGTTTATACATTTTTACATTTCTAGTTCCTTAAAAGATATGACCATAAGTAGCATAAACTTTTTATACATTTTTTAAGGAGCTTGATACATATTGTTACATTTCTGGAACTCTTTTGCCAATACAGTCGGTCCTCAGGTTACATCAGAAACCCATTCCTATGGTGCAACATAATGCGATTTTCTCTGTAAGTTGGAACCCACCTACATAAGCACCTACATCACTTACATGGAGCACATACACAGCAGTAATGAAGTGAAACAGTAAAAAAAAAAAAGTAAAAGAAAGATGACAATTCCTAACTTTTACTTGTGGTAAAACCTATCTAATAAAAGAGTAACATGCAAATTGATTATTCCTCCACTATACCCACAAGCCACACCCACCAGCCAATCAGGAGCAAGTATGCAAATTAACCCAACCAAGATAGCCATGGAGAGAACATGAAGCCTTTGTTTCTCCTGCAATGGAGGAAGCCAAGCTTTCTGCCTGCACTGGCCTGCCTTAGCCTCTGTTTAAGGCTACAAAGTTTCAATTATAGAAGATAAATAAATCCCAACAAAAATGGTGGCAGCCATGGAGCTAGAGAGAGCAGGAGGCTTGAGTTGCCCCCAGCGATGGAGGAAGCCAAGCTCTGGCAGCCCTGGCTAACTTGGCCTCTGCTTAAGGCTACAAAGTTTCAATTATAGAAGATAAATTCCAACAAAAATGGCTGCGGCCACTGAGAGAGCAGGAGGCTTGGCTCCGCTCAAGGCTACAAAGTTTCAATTATAGAAGATAAATAAATCTCAGATACCAGGGCCTCCACTTGGTTGCCAAGGGGCGTGGCCAGCCTGCAAATTGCCACAGGCTCCTCATCCAGGCTGCCCCACACCCCAAAGGAACCCCCACCCTGATCCAGGACACCCTCCAGGGCAAACAAGCTGACCCCCACCTGTGCCCAGGCCTCTATCCTATTTAATCCTCCTATCTAATAAAAGAATAATATGCAAATTGACCATCACTCAAACACACAAGATGGCTGCCCACATGTGGTCAAAGATGACTGACCCCGTGTGGACACAAGATGGCTGCCACAAGGTGGCCAGCAGGGGAGGGCAGTTGGGAGGGACCAGGCCTGAAAGGGAGGGTAGTTGGGGGCAAGCAAGCCTGCAGGGGAGGGCACTTAGGAGTGACCAGGCCTGCAGGGGAGGGTAGTTAGGGATGACCAGGCTGGCAGGAGAGCAGTTAGGCATCAATCAGGCTGGCAGAACAGTGGTTAGGGGGTGATCAGGCTGGCAGGCAGAAGCAATTAGGGACAATCAGGAAGGCAGGCAGGCAAGCAGTTGAGAGCCAGTAGTCCTGGATTGTGAGAGGGATGTTGGATATCCCTTGAGGAGTCCCAGATTGAATAGGGTGCAGGCTGGGCTGGAAGGGTCCCAGACTACTGGAGAGGTAGAGGCTGGGCTGAGGGACCACTGCCGCCCGCACCCCCCATGCACGAATTTCATGCACTGGGCCTCTAGTAAATAACAAAAAAACATAAAACACATATGTACATATGTTGAAATGATGGAACTGTTTTTTTTTTTTATAAATAAATGGGAGATGGCAATGTAACCATGAAACAACATACATCGAGTCTGAGATAACCTGAGGACTGTCTGTACCATTAACCTGACAAAGTAAAAGTGTTATAACTAAATAAATATTTTAATTAATGTGGTTTAACAGTTTTCCATATTTTGTGGCCATTTTAATTTATTTTGTGAATTGTCTGGCTAGGTATTTGCCTATTGTTTTGTTGCGGTTTCATTGTTTTTCTTGACTATTTGTATAAACTTACAATTTTGTATATTAATCTGGTGCCTTCATGTTTGTGGAAAGCAGCCTCTCAATAGAAGCAATCATCTTATTTTATTCCAACTAGCTAACCCATTACCCGAACACCATTTGCCAATGAATCCTTTGTTCTTCATTGGTTTGTGACATGATCTTTACCACATGTTAAAAATCTATTAGAATCTCTTTCTGAACTACTTTCCTGTTATATCTTTCAATTCTTATCAGACTGCCTGAAATATTACATTTTTATTATAGACTTTAATATCTGGTAGAAAAGTTCTTTTTATTTCTTTTCATGTCTTGGTTAATCACGCTCATTCCAGATAAACTTTCAAATTAGTTAAATTCCAAAAGAAATCTTCAGCAACTTTAATTAGAATTGTATTAAATCTGTGAACTCATATGGTAGGAATTGCTATCTTTACACATTTGTTTTTCTATCTAGGATTACAGCATACTCAGGGAGATATGGTTATAAATACAGATAGAAATACCAGGATTTGGAATTTCATTATGTACATTTTCTACTTTTCTTATTAAGATTATGCGTATTAAAAATTAGTTACCTTTTCAGGTCCTTCCTTGTTTTCCCATTTGCTGTGGCCTCTTTAACAGAAAGAAAGACCTCAGATACATTGCCCAGCCATGCCCCTCACATGGAGCTGGGCACCAAATCAAAAGTATCTCCGAAAGGCTGATCAGACCATGCAAAAGTGTTGTGAAGCCTTTAGGAACTTAGGACAACTGAATATGCTCTATTTATTCACCTTGATGAATGCCAATATTTATATAGAGGCAAGAAGATGGCATGGAAGTGAAAAGGTGTTATTCAAGTCACAATTTTATTTCTGCTCTGGCCTTCATGTATTTCAATCTGCAGTTTGAAACTACATTGCAATTCTGACAGGTCATTGTTGACAAAGCCAAGTAGCAGTCTGTCTGCAAGAGTTAGAAATGAGCCAGAGAGTGGGTAGTTAATGCAAAGAGACATCAGACAAGTAGGTGTCTTTTTGCCTCCATATTTCCTTTCCTCTGTTTTTGTCCCGGATATCAAATTAGCTGCTGAGCTTTCTTTTCTTTTCTTTCTTTTTTTAAAAAATATATTTTATTGATTTTTTTACAGAGAGGAAGGGAGAGGGATAGAAAGTCAGAAACATCGATGAGAGACATCGAGCAGCCGCCTCTTGCACGCCCCCTACTGGAGATATGCCCACAAGCAAGGTACATGCCCTTGACCGGAATCGAACCTGGGACCTTTTAGTCCGCAGGCAGATGCTCTATCCACTGAGCCAAACCGGTCTTGGCTGCTGAGCTTTCTTGAAAGCCTGTTACTTTTTGGATGTCATTCAGACAATTTGAACAGTTATTGGATGAAAAATAATTCTCTTTTTTTTAAGGGAGGGAGATGAGAGGGAAATAAAGTCTTCTTTCAGATAATTATTTTCTTTAGAAGGAAATTAAAGCAACACAGGAGACTTCTAAGAATCAGGGACACCAGGATCTGAGTTAGATACATGTAGAATCAGGCTCAGAAACTACATGGCAAGATGATCCTGGTCCATTCTGACTCCAAAGACAGTGCTCTGAAGATGCCATGTTTCTAGAGCTGCATGATCAGATAAGCTGGTGTTGGGCAATGTGGACCAGTCATTTAACCACTCTAGGACTCAGTTTCCACATTTGTGCAATGAGGAGGCTGGATTAGTTGCTCCTTAGGAACTTTGGGAAGTGCACCTTTAAATGGCTCCAGGTACTAGGGCAAGTAGCATGCTTGCAAAACCTGCAAACATTTGTTTTAGCAGCATATGATAAATTCGGATTATGTTTATCTCACTACTAGCAGGATGTCTATCTAGTTGGTTCCATCTCTGCATCAACAGTAAATGACAGGCACTGATATCATCGATTTGATTTGGGGTTTTCAATGTGCTCTCACAAGCTGAAACTGCTAACAGATACTTTAAGATACCTCTCTTTGTGTAGTGAAACAACTTTGGAAATTGTAACTTGAGAATATATAGGTCTTTATTTATAGCCTACCTTTTGGCTGAGATTTGAGATGACATTTTTCTTTCAGTAAAACTCTCAAGTGACACACCATGATTTATAATTTTATTTGGCTGTTGTCTGCATATGCTGCAGAAAGTTGAAAAATTATTCAAATCCTGCCAAAATCTATTTACAGTTATTTTTCTGCTACTGAGATTTCCACCTTCAAAACATTTTTAAGTCTTCATACAGAATCAAGATTGTACTTTTCAGAGAAAAAGAAAGATAACGAGAGAGACTAGGTTTTGTCTTTACCCAGAGCAGCCTGAAGTGGGTTTTAGGATGACAATAAATCTCTATTTCAGTAACTTTTAAAAAATTGATAGGAGAGAAAGAAACGTTGATTTGTTGTTTCATCCATCCATCTATTCATTGGTGGCTTCTTATACATGTCCCAATGGGGGATTGAACCCGAAACATTGCTGTATTGTGACGATGCTTTAAACAACTGAGCTATGCAGCCAGGGCCTCTATTTAGCAACTTTAACTGCCCAATCTCCATAGGTATTTCATATCTAGGTACTTTTAGTCCATAAGAATTAGAAATACTTTTACTTAGCTTCTTAGAATGCATCAAAACCAGTCATTTACCAGAAGGAAAAAGGTAATTTTCTTTATCCTACCTTTAGGCCTTACAAAGTCACACTTATGCACCAAACAAGGGAGTCCACCCACACAACCCACAGAAGAACAATCACTGAACTCCAAGTTTTACAGTGGAGAAATTAAAGCAGTTTCTTGGGTGGCACCAAGCCAGGAGAATAGCCAGCTAATGCTCAAATCCAGATTCCCCTATGGTTTTTAATCAAGGGTTATAAAGGCAAAGATTGAGGGTAAAGGGATAAGGGTCACAGACAAAGCTGATTGGTTAGTACTTGTGCAAACTTCAGCAGTTTTCCTTAGTCTGGTTAATTCAGTTCCTGACGTCATCTTGTCTGGTGTCTTCATCACTGTGGTCAGGTCAAGATTCTGCAAAGCATCTCATGCTTGTACTTTGGTGACATTATCTTTGAAGCAAAAAACAGAAACTAAGCATCTTGTGATCATAATTATTTAAGATGTTATTGTTTTGTGCTGAACTAAATATATTTTTCTGTTACTTCAAGCAAAGTATACTCTTAAACATTTCTTCTGGAACTTGCTTTATAGGCAGGCCTCTAGGACATGACTAACATATCTTCTTAGTCTTTGACTATAAGCTACATGGCAACCAAAGCCATGGAAACATTTAGTTAAAGCCTATGCCTATGTCTTGAGACTCTATGATCTAATATCCAAACATGTTTACTGTGAACTTGCCCTGAGAGAGCTAGTGGGGAGCCATCTTGTCAAGTGATGGCCCCTCCATGCCCCTTGCACTTTCTTCTTATTCAAATGACTCATCTCTCCCTTTGCCAGGCCACTTCTATACTTTGCGTCTGCTTCTCTCTCTCTTTTTTAAATATATATTTTTTATTTTTTACAGAGAGAAAGGAAGAGGGACAGAGAGCTAGAAACATCGATGAGAGAGAAACATCGATCAGCTGCCTCCTGCACACGCCACACTGGGAATGTGCCCGCAACCAAGGTACATGTCCTTGACCAGAATCGAACCTAGGACCTTCCAGTCCGCAGGCTGACACTCTCTCCACTGAGCCAAACTGAGCATGTGTCTACTTCTCTTAATGCTATTATCATACTACTGAAACCCAGCAACTCACCCTCTCTTTGAAGTTGGCCGTGCTTTCCTGAGACATGGTCTCTCTTTCCGAAAGGTCCATTGCATGTCTTCTTAACCTGTCTCATTCCATCTTAAAATTAATCATAGTAGACATGTATATAGCACTTGCTATGTATCAGGCCCTAGTCTAAGCACTTTATGTAAATTAACCCATTTAAGCCTCACATCAACCTTTGGAAGTAGGTGTTAATCATTTCGTAGGTGGGAAAATTCAACATACAAAAGCTTAGGAAGTCACACTACTACTAAGTGGTTCACACATGCTCTGAATCATTATTCTATGTAGCCTCTCTCTATACTTTATGTTTTTGTAGTTATTTGTGTGCTTGTCTTATGACTTTTTTTCTTCCGTGTTTGCCTCTCTATCTTTTAGCACATGGGAGACACTCTCTAAACACTTGAAAAAAATGGGATTAGATGAAGATGACTTTTTGTAGGTAGTCCTTGGATTCCAAATTTTAAAATCCCCCAGGAAAAGTATACTTCCAATATATCTGAGAGCAGAATTTCCAGTGGTGATAAAAGGCAAAGCATAAATCCCTTTTGGCATTTAGCATTTTCTCATGATTTTTCTTCTGCTGCATACCTTTCCAAGCAGTCTTCATTTGTTTTTTCATTTTCTTCAGATATGTTCACACTTAAATTTTAACGATCGGAAGAAAAAGATCACTTGCAAATGCCAACTGGGAAGAGTGTTTATTTTAAACAATGCTGTTCCAGGCACCAGCTGCTATTGCTATGCTGGCATATTGGTAGTGAGGAGAACTAAGCATGTGATGTCAAGATGACAAGTTGCTTTGACGCCAGGTTCTATTGGCTAGGATTTTCCTTGGGATGAGGAATCCTCAGCCCCAAGTAAGTAGGAAAGTACTTGGTTTCAACTTGAAGAAATAGCTCAAACTATAGAGACAATTAATTATACTCCGGTTGTTTCTAAGCAGAAAAGAAAATCTGAAAGTACTACAGATTTAAATTTGTACAAGCATTTTAAAAAGGCTATATCGCCTGAAAAGATGATATAATACCATTGCAGAAGCCCAATATGTGTTGTAAAATCAGAAAAAAAAAGCTGCCTTTAATATCAGGCCATGTTGCAGGTATACAAAATAATTTTTAAAATACACCAGTTGCTATACCCACACAAGAAAAGAAACCTCACTGTTTTAGAAATTGTCCCACAGTGAATGCAGATATTCCTGTTTATTTGGGGAATATGTGTGTATGTATCATGATTTTGCCTATATTTTACATACAAGCTCATTTAATGAGAATTTTTTAAGCACATACTACATGTAGAACAATGTCTTAGGCAGGGTGACCAATATCCTGATTTGTCTGGGACTTGCCCAATTTTAGCACCAAAAATATCCTGTCTTGGGAAACTCATAAGTCCTGGGAAAATAGAGATAGTTGCTTACCATTCAAGGAGAAAACAGAAATAAGACTAAAACAGTCCCCAAAAACTTATACTGTAGATAGGAAAACAAGTTGAACACCCAGATAATCAAAGAACAAGAATAATAAAAGCTTGCATCTATTGAGTGCTGGGGAGGTAAATTCCATTGTTATACTCATTTTAAAGATGAGTAAACTGAGACAAAGCGAGGGCAAATAACTTAGTGGAGGAGCTAGAACATAAACAGGGAAGTCTGGCTTTAGATAAATGCTGTGTGGGAAAGTTCTGAGGGGTGATTGGTAGAAGCAGCAGTGTTAGGGAGCGTATCACAGAGGAGCTGGATTACTACACCTGGCCTCTAGTAAGTGAACAGAATTAAGGGAGTTAGGAAAGTGTCACAAAAAACAAACCAAACAAACCCTTCCCCCCGAAACCACCCCCCGACACACCCCCATCTCTAGCAGGAAATCACACAAGCAATGGTCTAGACCGGTGGTTCTCAACCTTCCTAATGCCATGACCCTTTAAGACAGCTCCTCATGTGGTGACCCCCAACCATAAAATTATTTCCTTTGCTACTTCATAACTGTAATTTTGCTACTGCCATGAACTGTAATGTAAATATATGATATGCAGGATGTATTTTCATTGTTACAAATGGAACATAATTAAAGCATAGTGATTAATCACAAAAATAATATGTAAATATATATTGTGAAATATTTATTCTAATTACAAATAAATGAAATTTTGTCTTGAATTGTGGTGTAGCATGGGTAACAGTCTTCATATGACAACACTAAACTACATTGCTACACTTTGCTACACCGAGGAGCAGTCTGTTGGTTCCTAAGACCATGGGAAATAGGTGTTTTTTAATAGTCTTAGGCGACCCCTGTGAAAGGGTCGTTTGACCCCCAAAGGGGTCATGACCCACAGGTTGAGAACCACTGGTCTAGACTATAACAGGCTGAACTTTTTGTCTCCAAAATGGAAGGAGTTCTTGTGGGGAAGAGGACAGAGTCCTTTGTGGGATATTGCAAGACAATTGAATACAAAGACAGAGATGACAGGAATCTTTCCCTGGAGAAATGTAGCCTATCAGGTCAAAGACAAGGTCACCTACTAGGTGAGGAGATGGGATTGAGGCTGGAAAAAAGGAATGAAGTTTGCAAGCTCCTTTCTTGAGCTGTTTGAAATAATTCACAGGTGTCCAGAGTGAGGATTTTTGAACATAAGGAGTTGAAATTGGATATTATGTCTTAATTTTAAAATAACCATATTATTAAAAATGTATGAAATAGAAAAAAAGAGAAACCCTCCATAAATTCCACTATAATTTTTTATCTTCATCTTATGTTTATTTCTTACATACTGAAACTCATGATGTAGCTATGTATCAGAATCTTGCATTTGATTTTTACTTTATTACTCTAAGTATTTTCTATGTTATTTACAATCTTTATTACCATTATTTTAACAACCAGATGATATTCTGCCATGGTTATATTTCACAATTCCCTTAACCATTGTATTTTGTTGACATTCAAGTTTTCAATGTTTCCCTTTTACAAATGAAGCTAGAATGACATCTTCATGCTTTTATTTTTCTCATGGTCTAATGAGTTCTCATGAGTTTTTCATATTGTTTTTCTTCAGCTGTCATGTAGCTATGCAGCAACAAGATTCACTTTTCACGCAAACGTACACATGTTAAAATATCCAAGTGCATATTGTCTCCTATAAAGGAACAAAAAGTATGTCCTTGGGGAAGTATTTACTTGTTTCATTGTTATTTCCAATTACTTAAAAATTTTTTGATTTATTTCCCTTTGTGGCATCCACAGCTTGAATCACAGAAAAATTAGTGTTGTATCTTGTCCTCAATTCTTATTCTTCAGCCATGTCGTGCCCTACTTTAGGGGACTTGTCTCTGAATAACTTTGGGTGTGACCAAAACCCTGTTACTACCCAGAAGAATTTACCCTAAATCTCCAGCTTTTCTGACAACAGCCCATACCCCTTTGTCTCTTTCCTCCCCTTATCCCTTCATGGCTTTTGGCTTTGAGTTTATGGAGATCTCTGGTTGACACATCCTGTTACTTCAAAGTTTTAAACCACCTCTTGACTTCAGCATTTCTCTCTCAGACCCATCACTTCATCCTCTCTTGCAGAACCTCCTTTCCTGCATTATTTTTCTACTGCTGCTGCCCTACTGATTCTGATTTGGGGATCAGTCAAGAGCACCAGATGTGGAGGGTGCTCTTGAGCAAAAATATTTTGTTCAACATTAACGAGAAAACAGAGGCTGTCAATGTGAATGAACTTCTTTACTTTCCCATTCAACACTTGCAAATTTGTCTTTTTTTAAATCCCACCTTAATGCCTTCTTTCCTTTCTTAGAGGAAATATTGTTCTTAATCTTGCCCAAAGGGAAGCCTTCCATCATCAACTGGTATCATCCACTGCAGACCTCTCTTAGGTCATGTTCCATCAATAATAACTTCTCTTTCACTTGCACTGGCTCTGTCTTTCAACCTGAGGATGCATTTATGATTTTTCTATCTTAAAGGTAAAATGAAAATATATTTATATTAAGTGCCTACTATATGTTAGTCATTTCAGAACATGTTATCTTATTTATTCCTCTTAACAATTTTATGAATTAGATGTAATCCCCACTTTTTAAGATAACAAAACCAAGACTCAAAGAGATTAATTAGTATTGTAAGTTAGCCTGGCTTGGTCTAATGGCAAAAGTATAAACGCTACTTCCTTTTAACCCACTCTAGGTTCCCTTTTCTTTCTTCCATAACCATATCTGTTAATCAGGCAACTAATTACTCACTTAACTGGTACTTGAACATGATTTAAAATGATTTGTCTGTGTGGGCATTACTTAAAATGCATCAAATACACTGACTATGCAATGAGTAGCTTCTTAACCATTTTAGAGCACATTTAAGTCAGCTATATGAAGGAAATAAATCCCAATGTCCACTCTTTTCTTTAACTCTTAATCATCATCTGCAGCAACTTTTTTAAGATGAAGGATACTACATATATGACTAATAGTAATATGCTAGTAAATGTTTAATAACTGCTCTGTGAGTAAAAAACCTTGATTAGTAGTGTTCGCCAATTTCTGTGGCATAAATACTCCTACCACAAAGAATGTGTAATAATGGCTGTGTTTAACAACTATCTTGCACAATTCTTAAACATTTAGCAATCACAAGCCTGTCTGAGCTGGCACCAGCACACCATTGAATTAGCTAACATTTACTGAGTGCTTAATAAGCTGTGCACTGTTCTAAGAGCTTAGAGGTGTTATCTCAGTTGTAACACATTATGTCCATTCTACATGAGTAGAAACTGAAAGATTAAATAAATTGCCCAAGGACATGCTGAAAGTGTGGGAGCTGGGATTGTACTGGGCACCTAAAAATGCTATCTTCCTTTGTGGGGAAAACATACACTCACAAGTGTCCATATTACTAGAGCCTTCTTTATTTCTAATAACAGAAGAATCTGGTTTGAATTTTGTCATTATATAACTTATGAAAAATATATATATATAAAATAAATATGTAATTTTCTACCTTAGTAGAATGAAGTGCCAGGGAGGCAACTTCTAATGGTTTTATAGCTCAGTACCCAGAATGCATCAGACTCATAAGGAATGTTCAGAAAATGTAATATATTCTTATCTCTTCATTAAAAGTTCTCTAAAATCTCTATAAGGTTTTGTAAATGTATTTAAGATAATTTAATAGTTTGTATTTATATCCCTTGACAAAGTAATATCACTTCTGGGAATTTATCTTTAGGAATTAATTCAAAAGAAAGAAGAAAAAAGCATTAGACAAGAAAGTGTTCATTGTAGTGCTGGCTACACAGGCAGAGAAATGAGACATACATAAATATCTAGGAATAGTGAGCCAGTTAAATTATGATACATTTCTTCAAATGAATTTTGTGCAGCCAATAAAAAAGATAAGAACAAGTTCATTTAGCAAGTTGGAATATAAAGCAGGCTAGAAAAGTCCATCCAAGACTTGATCACATAGACAGGTGCCCCGTTACAGAGTGGCTAAATATAGACATTAGATTTAGACCCACCAGAACTCAATTCCAGGATCTTTTAATTTCCCACACAATGTGTAGCAGATTACTTAACTTTACTAATTTTTATTTTTTTAAATATACTTTATTCATTTCTTACAGAGAGGAAGGGAGAGAGATAGAGAGTTAGAAACATCGATGAGAGAGAAACATTGATCAGCTGCCTTCTGCACTCCTCCCACTGGGGATGTGCTCACAACCAAGGTACATGCCCTTGACCGGAATTGAACCTGAGACCTTTCAGTCTGCAGGCTGACACTCTATCCACTGAGCCAAACTGGTTTTGGCTAACTTCACTAATTCTCAACCTCCTCTGTGCAGTGGGGACGACACTCTTAGAGTCATTATGGAGATTAAATGAGCTGTATGGGCAGTGCTCAGGATAACACCTGGCACACTAATCTACTACATATGCATAAGGATGAAGGTGGACGGGGAATATGGACAAGTGAAAGTAATTGCTACTTTGGTGTGGGTGACTGGGGATTTTTTTTTAAGTTTTTAAGAAATTACATGACATATACAATAAATAAGAACTAATGGTAAAAGAAAAATCACTTTTCAAATAGCCTATGAATGAGACTTACCTCTAATTTAGACTCCCTTCCGTACAAACAAGTGAGTTCTCTCAATTAGTGCCTCCTGATTCCTCTCAGGAACCTCATGAGCAGCACTAATGCTTGCACTTCCTGCTGTTCATAAACTCTTGAGACTCTGCCAGCATGTCTTGGTTCACTTAATTTCTGCCAAGCAGATGTGGAATTTGACTCTTTTTCATTCTGCAAGGATAGAGTCCTGCTCATCTGATCAGGATGATGGTGTTGCCTGGCCCTTCGCATTCCTGCTTACAGGTGAAAGGTATCTGCAACCTTCAGGTTATCAGATACCAACACTACTGTGTCTCTTCTTCCTCCTGGTTCATACTCCTCTAATCAGACTGAAATCGGTGAAGATGGATTAAAGGTGCCTGCATTCTCCCTCAACCTGTCAATAGCTCGAAATGTTTCAACACTTGAACCTTAGTTTTAATCAATCTAATTTTGGTGAACATGTTGCTGGATCCACAGTGCAATATTTGGAGCACAATTTTACTCAACACAAAACTGTTGGGTGCATAATACATCTGAAGTCATTATGATAGAGTTCGATGTAGCAAAAATCAATTAAAATTACCTTGGTCTAAAACATTTTCATTCTTTAGGGCATCAAAACTCAGATGAGAAATTTTTAGAGAAAATAATCTTCTGAGTCTTCAACTCAAGCAGAACTATAATCCAGTTTAGTGTCAGCTCAAGGCTTGTCACCACCTGCTCAAATGTGAGAGTGGTGCTAGAGGCATGCCCACGCCTGCTCAGCTTCCTCTTATTAATGGGGGCATTTAATTAAATCAAACCAGTCTTTCTGTCTGACCAGGGCAACTACTGATGAGAATAAAATTGATGGGAGATGAACAGTTAACAGCAGGCGATACATGGGAATGAGAAATAAAAGAGCCATAGTCAAACTGAAGAATATTGCTGTAGTATATTATATCTGACATTTACTGCTGTGTCTAATAATGCATCTTTTACTTCTCTCCAGCATGTGACTTCATTATTTTAAATTTTGGAAGCTTTTGTTTTTTAAAAAAATGACAAAAATCTCAGTTCTCCATTCCTCATTAGGATGCATATTTAATTGTCTTCCTCTGTTCATTATGTTTGAATGTTGCCATTCAACCAGAGGAAAGCTGGCAAGCATCATGTAAATGGCAATGCCTGGCTTTTCCAAGGTATTTAAAATTCTATCGTTGTTTCCATAAGCCACAGACAGTGGGTTATTTTTCATGGACAGACAGCACATCCTTCTCTTGGGGTTTTTATGGACAGACTGTATAAAATGATAACACAATGAATGGGGTACCGGTTCTACTCTATCAAGGGCCTAAATCAGCTATTTTAGACAGAAACTCGATGGGCAGAGCATGTTTCAAATAGGTTTGCAGGTACAGGCGATAACACAAAATTTCAGCATCCTTTGTGATTAATTCTCATAAAAGGTTAATGACATTTTTTAAAATAATAAATTAGAGCTAAGGTAAGGGAAATTTCAGTAATGTAGGTTCAGGTAGGTGATGACCTGAATAAAATTGATAAGATTTGCATGCCAGAATTAAAACAGAGATGTGATCCATCTTCAAAATGGCCAGGGTTTGGATTATTGTGGAAGGTATAACAAAGGTAAATCTTCAATTTGCCTACTCAAAGTTCCTTCCATGTCACATTATAGTTTTTACAATTTTATAATAAGGTACTATATTCACTACACCTCACCACATTCACCTTTCCTAAACTGGAAGTTTCTTCACTCTAATTGCTCAAAAGGAACCTATTTTAAAATTAATTTATAATAAACCCTAACTTAATCATATTCATTTGAGCATCCATTTTATTGTTTCATTTATATAACTGTTATAGAAAAATAGTCTAAGGTGATTTCTTAAAATTGACTCTAAAGAGTGTGAAGAAATGTCTGTTTGCAGTTAATGACTCAGAAAATCAAAAATTACCCCCACTTTGCCAATGAAGAATATTTTTGTCAGTGTGAAATTCTCTTTAATGGAAAAAAATTCACATAGAATTAATTTTTATGCACATAGCCTTTACTGTGAAGTTAAAGTCTTAGTCACCCAGGTGTGACATGTGATCCAGATCTTTTTCTAGTTCTATTTCTTCCTAAAGTCCTAAGTTTGTACATGGAATCTCTTTATTCAAAGCTATTATGACCATACTTTGATAATGATTAGTATTTAATAACCAGATGCATCACTTAATAAATTATAATGAAATTATATAACACACAACAAAACAGTTGGTTTTAAATTAAAGAATTTCAGCATTATGTTCTACAGGCTTCCCATTTATTCTTTTGCTAATCATTGTGATGAATAAACTTGTAAAGAAGTAATGTTATACAATACACCAGAGATAAAGTACCATATTTTTGGCTTTCTAAAAGACAAAAGGGGGAAAATGCAACTGAAAATACTCAAAAAGGTATAATTCTCTTCATGATTAATCTATTTTATGGACTCTTCTCTTTATATCTCATCTGCTTTCAAGAAGGAGACTAGTTGGCTGATCATTAGGGTGACCCTATAATTTACCATATAAACATTAGAGAGTGAAGAGATTAATATTAATCATTAATCTGGGGCAACAGGTATAAACTAGCACCACCCAAGGAAAGTTGGGACATATTGTCATCCCACTTACCAAAGCACTTACAAATATGATAAAACCATAGCCTAGACAACATAAAACCAAAGGAAAAAAAAAGAAGGAATGAAGGAAGAAGAGGTAGTGGAAAACCAATCAGGAATTCCTGCCTGAATTTGTTCTATCAAGATACAATGTATATCACATAGCAAGTTGAGAGCTGGGAATCTCCTATATCACTATTTCCTAAATGAGGAGTACTCTTATTAGTCCAGGTAGGGTAACTGATGTAATAAATAAAAAGCTAAAATTTCACTGGCCTAAATAATAAATGCTTACTGCTCACTCACATCACAGTTCAGTGTAGGTTGGTAAAAAAGTGCTGATTGAGGAGCTCAGGAACCTAGGCAAACAAAGACTCCTTTCTCTTGAATGTGAGACTAGCAAAGGAGCCTTAGGCGAGAGGTGAGAGAAGAAGGAGGGTATAGGAAATCTCACCGAACTTTTGTCAGGAGCCAATTCTAAAAGCACTGAATTCAGAATTCCTTTCTCCCACATTCCTTAGCCAAAACTCCACTGAATGACCCCATCCGACTTCAAGGGAAGCTGGGGACTATGTAATCCAGACGTCCACCAGGAGAAAGTGGAAATGGAGTTTGGTGAACACATAGCAATCTTTGTCACTCTTCACCATCTTGGTTACCAGATATTCATTTCATTTTCCTCCTATTCATAGGATATGAAAATCTTATCTATTTCCTGCATGGAACTCAAACTTTAGAATCTCTGGAAGGTGCCCAGCACTCTCTTTCAGCCTCACATGTGGCTGGCTCCTTATGATCTGCTGATCTATGACTTATCCAGGGCAAATTATCCATTCCCCACCCTCCTTTTCCATACTTTCAGTAAACCATGGTGGAACAGGAATAAACACCATGGTTGACATTTGCAGTTAGGAAACAGATAATCAATTGTCTGCCAGAAACCATTTTTCTTACCTTTGTTTCTGCAGAGCCTCACATTATTCTTTAGCTTCAATCACAAATGTCATTTCCTTTCCTTTTTGCTGTTGTTTCTCCTGAGAAATTGCCTAAGTATTTGTATCAGAGCAAAAACACATATTTGTTTGCTTTTTTGCAACTCAGATTAGCAACTATCAGCTACATAGTATGACACTCTGCAGTCCTCATTATTTAAAGCATATAATGGAGTTAACAAGAAAAAGTGCTTCTTTATCAGTGATTGTAAGGATTATGGAAGAAGATTTATGGGCTCTAAAAGAATTTTGAAAATTACTTCTGAACCAAGATATACAGGAATGGAGGAAATAAGATAAGAACAAGGTTATTTGGTTTCCTGACATTCAAATTATCATTAACTGGCTTATATATTTCTGTATCTCCTCAAACTTGGGTACTTTTTTGTGTGTTTGTTTTATGTTTAGCGCCTAGGAACCATAATGATATCACTTCGTTTTGTTGGTACCAACACCATGACTGTAGAGAACTGGGAAAATGTGTGAAAGTCTGGGAATATTTATTTAAAAATTTAATTTAGAAGAATAACAAATAGACAGTTAAAATTTTTCCCAAGTAACTTGAGACTTAAAGAAGAGTTGCAACCTTAGTATAGAGACTTTCTGTACACCTTTCACTCACTTTGTAATGTTAACATATAACATAACATAACGTGAATGTCTAATGATTTTTAAAATATTTTAAAAATATATTTTATTGATTTATACAGAGAGGGAGGGAGAGGGGTAGAGAGTTAGAAACGTCGATGAGAGAGAAACATGGATCAGTGGCCTCCTGCACACCCCCTACTGGGGTATGTGCTAGCAACCAAGGTACATGCCCTTGACTGAAATCGAACCTGAGACCCTTCAGTCGGCAGGTGGACACTTTATCCACTGAGCCAAACCAGTTAGGGCTGTCTAACAATTTTTAAAAGTAAGAAATTACTCTGGCATAATACTATTAACCAATCCACAAACTATTTGGATCTACAAATGTCCTGTTCTGTACCAGCATATGCATTTTGTTGTCACGTCTCCTTAATCTCCTTCAGTCTGTGTCTATCACTCATTGTGTCCTTGGCTTCTATCACCTTAACTCTTTCGAAGAATATTTTCAGGTATTTTGTAGAATGTGTCACAACTGTGGTTTGTATGAGTTCTTCTCAGTATTAGACTAAGGCTATGGAATTTGGAAAAGAATAACACAGAGGTAAAGCACCTGCCTCATTGTATCATACAGTGAGTCCCATGACATCAGCATGACTTGACACTAGTGATATTGTCTTGAGTCCCTTGTGTAAGTGCAACCTGTAAGGTTTCTCCATTATATAGCTACTGTTTTTCTCTTTATCATTAGTAAATCTTTTGGGGGAGATACTTTTGGTCAGTATTTGTTTCTCATCTCTCACTGCTTTCCTGTAGGTTCTGGATAGTTAGTTGCCCTACAACCTCAGTCAGCTGATGGGTCAGGGGAAATTTGTGAACTTGCTGTTTGTTCAGATTTTTGTTGTAAGTTTGAGAGCTGTAAACAGTTCTTGCCTTTCAACAGAAACCAGATATCCAATATTTGACTTTTAAATAAATGCTGTTAATATGGTGGCCAATACTCCAACATCCACTCCATTCCAGAAGATAGGTCTTAGTGATTGGTGTGGAATAGCATACGACTCACTTTTGTCCAATGATATGCGATAATCTCCTAAGGAAAAGTCATTTTCTCCTTAAAAAAATAGTTTACTGTCTCTTACCTTTGAATGTGGATATTCCTAGATATATTGCCTGCAACCATGATCATTATCTTGTTTCCAGTATGAAAATAAATCCAGTAGAGAGACAACAGAACAAAAAAGTAGAAATATCCTGAATCTTTATGGACGTTTCTTAGATGTTGTTCCAGCCAAACATGGAACTGAACCAATATCTGGATTTCTACTTATGTGTGATAGAGTATATGATTGAAATCCAATTTGAATCTTGGTATTCATTTAATTGGATCCAATGACTTGTGACTGTTATCACCACTTTAAGTGAAGTATGATTTTTGTAAAAATATACTACAATCTATGTATTCTACTGTTCATGCGCATTCAGGTTGTTTCTAGGTTTTAGCTTTTAGGAACAGTGCTGCTATGAATATATCACATATATATTTGGTGACTATGTCCACACTACTTTTGTGTGTAAACTTAAGAATTAAATTACTCAGTTATAAACTATGTATATGTTCAACTTTAATAGATATTGTACTACCAAATACTTTCTAAAGGGGCCATATCAATTTACCCTCTCACGGAAATGTGTGAGTTATAGCTGCTCCACATCCTTGAAAACACTTAATAGTATCAGTCTTTTCATTTAGGCATTCTGATGTATGTGTATGTGTAATAGTATCACATTGTGCTAATGGTATTTATATAGGTATTAATACTTGCATTCATATCCATTAGTTATCAACTTCTATATTTTTTATCATTTTAGAATCATAGCCTGAATGTAAATTGTTGGGAAACCACCCCAAAACATTAAATATTCATGCAAATTAAAGGTCTTTATATTGTATTTGAAAGAAAAATGGTGAAAAGGAAGATGTACTAAACATAAGTGTATGTTGTCCAATGAATAAGCTCTAGTCTGTTTCTAAGGGTAGAGTTGTTTTATAAGTTAGAATAGCAAGACAAATAAAAGGCAGAAGCTGCTTCAGCTTATCCTATCTAATAAAAGGGTAATATGCAAATTAACTGTCACTCTGTCACAACGATTGCAGCATCCATAGACACAAGGTGGCAGTGCCCAGTCCTCTCAGCCCCACTGGAGTCATTCAGTCCCCAAGGTGGGGAGGAGCGGCCACTGAGAGCGGGCAACATGAGCGACTTGGTGGAATGCTTGCTTCATTGCCATGGTGATGAGGCAAGTGTTGCATACCCAGCCGTGGATGGGCCTCTGGGCCATGGAGGGCCTCTGCATGGAGCGGCCAGGCCCTGCAGAGAGCTACTGGTGCACAGATTCATGTGCAGGGCTACTAGTAACATAAAAAATTAGACATTCTCACCAATGGGAAAGACATAAGAAGGCATGATGGAAAGGAGGGTCTTCACCAAATCATTTACTCTTTTTGGGCCCATCTATAAAGCAAAGAGCAGCCCTAACTCATTTGGCTCAGTGGATAGAGCATTGGTTTGTGCACTCAAGGGTTCCAGGTTCGATTCTGATCAAGGGCATGTACCTTGGTTGTGGGCACATCCCCAGTGGGGAGTGTGCAGGATGCAGCTCACTGAAACTGGTTTGGCTCAGTGGATAGAGCATCAGCCTGTGGACTGAAGGGTCCTGGGTCCGATTCTGGTCAAGGGTACGTATCTTGGTTGCAGGCACATCCCCAGTGAGGAGCATGCAGGAGGTGGCTGATCGATATCTCTCTCTCATCAGTGTTTCTAACTCTCTATCCCTCTCCCTTCCTCTCTGTAAAAATTCAATAAAATATTTTTTAAAAAGCAAAGAAGAAAATTAGATGATTTTCATACCCCCCCCCCGATTCTATGTTTATTTATATTCTCAAGAATTTTCTTTATATTCTTTTAATCCAAATTTTGGTTGTCATCCATACAAAACCCTTAGACCAAGTGTGAGGTCAGGAGGCTCAAATTATTGCCCATAGCCCTTGGAGACTAGGTGCCTGGATGTAAGGATCCTTTTGGTTCTCATTTGAATGTGGACAGTGGTGATATGGAACTTTCACTGGAGAAAAAGTTTCATTTTCTCTCTATGTTGATACTCATACTGGTGGGCAGTAGTAAAGGCCAGTGTCCTGCAAATTATAGTATGAAAAGTTCTAGCTGTTGATTTCTAGAGGAAGAAGCTAATCATAAGACAGACAGATAACTAATTGGGCCTCAAAACCCCAAAAGCATATATGCATGTAGGTAACCTAAATACCTGTTACAAATATCTGTGTAAGTCTGTGTTTTTAGGGTATGCTTTAAAGATCCTAATTGCAGCTGAGAACTGAGTCAGATCAGTGAACATGTTAAAGTTCTATTAAGATGTCAGTGGGGACACCTTTTTCTTGGGCAGTGTTGTTAATATTTAAAGTCTGTTTGTGTAAACAGTTATATTTTCTGACATTCATGCCTTATTTTCCATTTGCTTTGAAATCTGTTGCCCCCCCCTTTTTTAAAAAAAAAAAAGACCCATTCTTGTGTTGGTGTCTAGTTTTCAAGTGAAATTAATGATCAAAGCATTCCTTCCTCTTTTATTATCATGGTTTACTCTTCATTGAATCTATGAGGCAGTACTTAATGCTGGCCAATTAAGTGTTTGAGGATGTCACAGGTCTGCTCTGTTGATGCTCTAATAGCATCCCCCTGTACAGCTAACAAGACATAGTTTCACTCACTTGGCAACCTGGTTCCAGTGGCTCATCTCTAGCCATCAATCTAACACAGGCCCAGAGCCTTTTGGCATTTTGTACTCAAGAGCCATTTATTTCAGACATTCGATGGTGAGTCCTGGTTTTACCTAAGAAACAGTGTAATCTTAGCTTGTTGAATCATAGCCATTCTTATTTGTGAAATGCATTTTTGTTTTTAGGATAATTGAATAATTAATTTTCATAATATTTAAAAATGTGCAAAGGACAGCTTGGAATGATTATACACCATGAGTATTGTGGATGTGCTTCCCATGCCAGCTTCTTATTCATGAAACAGATGGCCTTTGGAAATGTACTTAATCTCTCTCTGTCATCTGAAAAAATGGAGACCATGAGATCTATTAGGGAGGGATTTTGCAGATCTAGATATAATAAATTTAAAAGTATTTGACACAAAGTGAGCACTCAAACTCAGTATTTATTTTAATTACAAAAACAACAACAAACAACAACACACAAAACACCCTCTTTCTCATGTATGCTTTTGTCCTTAGTAATAAGATCCTCCATCTTTTTTTCAGTGACTTGAGGATCATTTCATTGGGATAAATGACTGGGAATCTTAGAAATAAAGACTAATAATAGTCCTGAATATAAAGATACTAGAGGCCCGGTGCACAAATTTGTGCACAGGTGGGATCCCTCGGCTTGGCAGTGATCAAGCTGATTGGGGCATTTTTCCTAGTCCTGATTGGGGCCAATTGGGGCCAGCTGGGGAGAGGGACTGTGGGAGGTTGGCTGTCGGAGTGCAATGACCACCATGAAGCAGCTCCTGCATTGAGTGTCTGCTCCCTGTTGGTCAGTGCACATTATAGCTGCCAGTCAGTCATCCAGTTTTTGGTCATACTGGTCACTTAGGCTTATATATATATAGGTGTTTTATTTATTTTATGGAGCAGATTCTGTAAGATCAATACAACACTTAAATATAAACAAGCTAGAGGCCCGGTGCATGAAATTCGTGCATAGGTGTGTGTGTCCCTCAGCCCAGCCTGCACCTTATTCAATCTGGGATCCCTCTCACAATCCAGGACTGCTGGCTCCCAACTGCTCACCTGACAGCCTTCCTGATTGCCCCTAATCACTTTTGCCTGCCAGCCTGATCACCCCTTTACCACTCCCCTGCAGCCTGATTGATGCCTAACTGCTCTCCTGCCAGCCTGATTGCCCCTAACTGTCTTTTCCTGCAGGCATGGTCCCCCCAATTGCTACCCACTGCAGGTCTGGGCTCCCCCCAACTGCCTTTCCTTGTAAGCCGAGTCACCCTCAACTTCCCTCCTCTGCTGGCCTGGTTACCCCTAACTGCCCTCCCCTGCTGGCCTGATCGCCCACAACTGCCCTCCCTTGCAGACCTGGACCCTGCCAACTGCCCTCCCTTGCTGGCCATCATGTGGTGGCCATCTTGTGTCCACATGAGGGCAGGATCTTTGACCACATGGGGCAGCCATCTTGTGTGTTGGAGTGATGGTCAATTTTCATATTACTCTTTTATTGGATAGGATTATGCCAATTTCTTTCAGGCAAGAATTGAAATAGACAAAAAAGTGGACTTTATTTTTTAAAATTATTATTTTATTGGCTTTTAATTTCCTTTTTTTAAAAAAGCCTTTTGGAGAAGACAACATTATCATCTACTCAGATAAAATAAAAAGGACATCTCTAAGGTTTCTAGACAATGGCATGCATCCTCAACATTGTTATTGAATAATAAAGATTTTGTAATTTATTTTTATTATCCTCTTACTGTGAGTTTGACATTATACTTACTAATTATTTTTGACACCAGGGCCACATATTATTTAGTGAGCTACTTTTTCTATGTAGTATTTTAGTTAGAGACTACATCCATATCTTTTACTTAAATCTATTTTATCAGTGTGGAAAGAATTGTTCCAGGCTACATCTTTGTTAATAGTTCTATCACTTTATCTAGGCAGAAGACACCAAAGTTGTGTAGCGTTTAGGGCAGAATTAGAGGACTAAATTGGAGTAATTAATTAATGAGAACTTAAGTACAGTTTCTTGACCCTGACTGTGAAATACACTAGAGCTTTTGAATTATCTAATTTTTATTGAGCACCTACTGTGTGGCAGATACTATTTATTTAGATGTTTCAGAAATATCAGCCAACAAAACATAAAAATCTGCAGAGCCTGTATTCTGGTGAGGGGTCATCATTTATCCTTATAGTGACAATAGCATAAAGTCAAAGTTACTGGGCGGGAGCAGGCGCTGACATCTTTTTTAAAAATTTTTTATTAATGTATTACATGTACACATATCTTCCCATTGCCCACCCCCTCCCAGGCATACCCTAACCCCCCAGTGTCTTGTGTTCATTGGTTATGCTTATATACATACAAGCCCTTTGGTTGATCTCTTATTTACCTCATCTCTCCCTAAACTTCCTGCTGTAATTTGACAGTCTGTTTGATGCTTTACTTCTTCTGTATCTATCTTTTTGTTCATCAGTTTATAATGTAATTTATTATCCACAAATGAGTGAGATCATGTGGTGTTTCTCCTTCTTTGACTGGCTTATTTCACTTAGCATAATGCTCTCTAGTTTCATCCAGGTTGCTGCAAATGGTAAGAATTTCTTCTTTTTTATGGCAGCATAGAATTCCATTGTGTAGATGTACCATAGTTTTCTAATCCACTCATCTGCTGACGGGCACCTAGGCTGTTTCCAAATTGTAGCTATTGTAAATAGCGCTGCTATGGACATAGGGATGCATAAATCCTTTCTGATTGGTGTTTCTAGTTTCTTAGACTATATTCCTAAGAGTGGGATTGCTGGATTTAATGGGAGTTCATTTTTAGTGTTCTGAGGAAACTCCATACTGTTCTCAATAGTGGCTGCACCAGTTTGCATTCCCACCAGCAGTGCACGAGGGTTCCTTTTTCTCCACATCCTCACCAACACTTGTAGTTTGTTGATTTGTTGATGATTGCCATTCTGACAGGTGTAAGATGGTATCGTATTGTTGTTTTGATTTACATCTTTCTGATAATTAGTGATTTTGATCAGGTTTTCATGAGGCACTGACATCTTAACATGGTCATTCTCTCTCTGACTTCTTACAATTTACTGGACACCATGGGATCTCAAGTCCATTTTGCTCTTTCTGTCTTATAACCAGCTCTATTTTCGAAGTTCAAGGGAGAAATCCCCAAACTTACCTCCCACCCAGAGTGCTGAATGTCACTGAGAGCCAAAGGTTCACTCAAGGGTGAGACGGAGGCTGTGTCCAAGTGAAAAATAAACAAACGAAAAACCAACAACATTCAGCAGAAGGTCAGGTCAGGCCCAGGCTGAGCTAGATAGGGACTGTCCTCTTTGCCAAGCATAGCAATGATCAGGGAGGCTTGTCAACTTGCTGAGTGAGAGCAGGAATCTGTACTTTTAACAACACCCTCCCTCAGGGCTCCCCCTGCCCCAGTCCTTGTGATGCAGGGCATCTGATGATTTAAGAAATACTTGGGGCTCTGCTCTTTCCTGAGGTGGAAAATGTAGGCTAGACGAGTGACTATTAAAGTTCCCTTATATTTTAAGTGTATGTAATTGTAAGCAAACAGATAGGAAGCTATGAGACTTCATTCTGAATTTAAAATTTAGGAATACTAGGAGCTTCTCTGTCTGTGATTTCTGGCAGCTCAGTGATCACCTGAGTTGATATGTCAATCCCTTTGCCACCAGCTGCTCCAACTATAACTGCTTTGTTGAAAAGGAAACATTCCCAATAGTGGAGGACCAGGAAGCCTTCTGTGCATGATCACCTTGGGCTCCCATTCAAAGAATGAGCATTAAAATTATTTTTTTAATGCATTGGCATATTTTTTAAGGCTGAAAATGATCAATTTGAGTGTTTTTATGGGAAAAATGGCCTCTCTGCTCAGGTATTGCAAAAGTTAGATTTTAAAAATTAATCTATTTATTTGAATAAATAATTCATAAACATAATACA
The DNA here is from genome assembly GCA_011751065.1 of Lasiurus cinereus. Lineage (NCBI taxonomy): Eukaryota > Metazoa > Chordata > Mammalia > Chiroptera > Vespertilionidae > Lasiurus > Lasiurus cinereus. Next base: position 232,773 of record JAAGEH010002271.1, on the reverse strand, counting down.
AAATTCAAAGGACACAAAAGGTTATATATGCATACTAATTTTATACTTCATCATTATTTCTCAGTTCTTCTATTCATCTCCTCTTAGCAGTTTCTTGTGCATAGATTTAAATATAGTTAAGCACGTTGTTTACCCCATTTTTTTTATTTCATTGTGTTTTTTTTTTTTGTGTGTGTGTGTGTGTGTGCATGTGTATGTGTCTCTGTGTGTGTGTGTGTTTTCCATAATGCTGTACCTTGGTGGTTGGTCTGTGTACACATACACATATCTACCTCTCTCTCTAATAGTTGCACAATATTCCAACTGATCTATGGGTGGATCAGTCTCCCATAAGTGGACATTGGAGTGTCTTTAGTCTTTGGCTACTTGAAGCAATCCTATCTAATAAAAAAGTAATATGCAAATTTATCGTACCTCCACTATACCCACCAGCCATGCCCACCAGCCAATCAGATTGAGATGCAAATTAACCCAACCTAGATGGCTATGGCCACAAGAGAGCAGGAGGGAGGCTTGGGTTGCCCCTGGCAATGGAGGAAGCAAAGCTTTCCACAAACCTTGCCTTACCAGGCCTCTGCTTAAGGTAACAAAGTTTCAATGGCTGTGCAAGCACAAGGCTTGGCTCTGCTCCAGGCTACAACATTTCAATTGTAGAAGATAAATAAATCCCAGATACCAGGACCTCCGCTTGGGTCACTGGGGGGCATGGCCAGCCTGCAAACCACCAAGGCCCCTCACTCAGGCCATTCCGTGCCCCAAGGGAATACCCACCCTGATCCAGGTCACATTTCATAGCAAATCAGCTGGCCCCCACCTGTGCACCAGGCCTCTATCCTATCTAATAAAAGAGTAATATGCAGATTGACCATCACTCTAACATACAAGATGACTGCCCCTATGTGGTCACAAGATCCTGCCCCCATGTGGACACAAGATGGCCACCACAAGATGGCTAGCAGGGGAGGGCAGTTGTCTGGCACCAGGCCTGCAAGGGAGGGCAGTTGGGGGTGATCAAGCCTGCAGAGGAGGGCAGTTAAGTATGACCAGGCTGGCAGAGGGGAGAAGTTGGAGGTGACTGGGTCTGCAGGGAAGAGCAGTTGGAGGTGACCAGGCCCACAGGGTATGGCAGTTAGGGGCAAACAGATTGGCAGGGGAGCAGTTAGGCATCAATCAGGCTGGCAGGGGAGCGATAAGGGGGTGATCAGGCTGGCAGACAGAAGTGGTTAGGGGCAATCAGGAAGGCAGGCAGTGAGTAGTTGAGGGCCAGCAGTCCTGGATTGTGAGAGGGATGTCTGACTGCCCATTCAGGCCAGATCTTACATGGATTGGACCTAAACGGGCAGTCAGACATCTCTCAAGAGGTCCCAGGTTGGAGAGGGAACAGGCTGGGCTGAAGGACACCCTCCTCCTTCATGAACAAATTTTATGCACCGGGCCTCTAGTGTTAGAATAAATATCCTTTTACATATATCTTTGCACTCTATGGAAATGAAGAACAACAAAATGAGAAAAACCAACGCTACTTACTGTATTCAGGGCTTGCTATAGCAAGCAGGTCAGCACTTGTATTTTGGCAGAGGCTCAAAGGCAGGCAGAGGAGTGGGAAAACTTTATATTGAAAAAAAAAAAAGAGGAAGGCTTCAGGGATGCCCTGATTGGGGAGACTGTTGGCATGGGGAAGCTGGAGTCGGGCATCTAATGTGACTGGTTAGGGGAGCATATTTGGCTTTTACTAGTACAGATTGGTTCTAAGTTGGAAATGGGGACAAAAATGAGGGTAGTTGTCAGTTTATAATCAAGTCCTGGACATTTTGAGCTCACTGTTACAGAAGTTATTGTTTAGTGTCCTGGGTTGTTACTAGAGATAGCTGTCTGGCATCCTACAAGTCTGACTTACAGCAGCAGGCTGTCTCCCTAGGTTGAGATAAGGAAATGGTTTCCAGGACAGATTGCTATAGGATGTGTGTTAGAGTTCTCACCTTATATATGGGTCATCCATTGTTCATTTGTACATTCAGTCTCTTAATACATACACAAATATACCTTTAAGATAAATTCCTTAAAGTAGAATTTCTGAATCAAAGATGTATGCCACCTAATTTATATAAATTTGGTTGGATGGCTTTCCATAAATTTTGGTTAATTTGTGGTCTTCACACCCTTGTGGAGTGATAACAGGGTGTATTACCAAACTTTTCATCTTTGCCAGACTGGTAGGTAAAAAAATAATTCTCAGTGTAATTTGTACCTAAGATTGAGCATTTTTTTTTGACATATTAAATCATGTTTTTTCTTCTCTGTGAATTGTTTGTTCATGTTATTAGCATATTTTTAAGTGCTCCCCTGCTAGGGAAGGTATTGATAAGAGTAAGTCTTTGGAATTTGGAACTATCACCTTGAAAATTCAACCTGGAATTAGGACAGGACAGCAATCTGTTTTAGTAAATCCAAGTACATAATAGAGAATTGTTATCTATCATCACCATTTGTACAATAGATCCCCAGACTTTATTCACCTTATAACCAAAAGTTTGTACCCTTTCACCAACACTCCCCATTTTCCTCTTCCCTAGTTCCTGGCAAACATCAAACTACTGCTGTTTCCATGAGTTTGAAATTTTTCTATTCCATATGTAAGTGGGATTATTTCATATTTGGTTGCTTTTTTTTTGTTTGTTTGTTTTGTCTGATTTATCTCACTTAACATAATGCCCTCAAGGTTTATCCATGTTGTTGTAAATGGTGGGATTTTTCTTATGCCTAAAAAATATTCCATTGTGTATGTTCAATAGATATATAAATAATACATCCTTTTTTAATACATTCATCCATCAACAGATACTTAGGTTGTTTCCAAGTACATGGACTTTGCAGCTGAGTAACTGAGGCTGTAGTCCCAGCTCAGCCACTCATGATCTTGGGGACATAGTGACCTTTCTCATCCTCCTTTTCCTCGTTGTTTCAAAAGAAATATTAATGCCTATTTAGAAGTTCTGGGGCAGGGGGGATTTTTATCACAGTGCCTGGGATGTTGTAAATGCCCAGTAATTGTCAGCTCAGGTCCTACTCATGGGTATGTAGAAAAGTTTCTAGCCACCTGGAAATCTAGGCAATACTGAGATTATTAGCAAAGATTTCAAGTCAAGCCCCAATGAACAGACTCTAAAACTTTCTAAATTGGCAGAATTTCTTTAATTAAAGAATCCTGATAAAACCATGGGAGGAAGGCAGTTGGGAACCATGGTGGATATATGTGGGGTAATTTTGTTGCAGAAGCAAATTAGTTTTCCTGTTATTTGTTAGCAAGCCCACTGTTTATAATAGCTATTCATAATGAATCAGGCTGATATTTTGTCCATACATTTTCTCTTGAGGCTTTAATAACTCTGCTTCTATGTTTTATGGTACTTGTGGAATGATACTCTGGTGGAAATACAGTCCTATTTTATAGCCTCTGTAGAAATGAGAGTAAGAAAAAAAAAACACAGCAAAGGAAACAAATTAGTGGTCAGAAAAGTTCCAAGAAAGAGAGGGGTGCTTTTCTAGCCAGGCCTGGAAGGTGTGGGGAAGATGAAGTATCACCCATAAAGTCTCCACCAAAGAAGTGATTGAACTTTTGGGCTTGGGTAGATGGAAACCTTGGGTGACCTGAACTGAATGGCCATGCCATCCAGCTAATACTTACTGATACCTGCTATATTCCAGATCTTTATAAGCTCTAAACTGCAATATGCAGTATGATAGCCATTAGTCACTTGTACCTATTTGGATTTAAAATACTTAATAAAATAAAATTCTAAAATTAAGTTTCTCTGCTGCATTAACCACATCTCAGTTTCTCAAGGCACAAAATGTGCGGCTAGAGGTTACTATTTTGGACAGAATAGAGGAATATTTCATTTATTGCAGAAAGTTCTACTGGGAAGCAGTACATAGAAGTATAATATGAGGTAGTCGGATGACCAAGACATGACTTCTGCCATTGAGAAATTTATATTCTTGGAAGGCAGATGAACATGTTAAGGAACAAATTAATTACTAGAGCTGTGGATATAAGTATGTCCATATTCTGTTGTGGGGGTTGGGATAGAATGAGGAGGCTTGAGAGAGATAGATAGGTTATAGGAAATATAGGAGGGCAGTGGAAGAGCAGCTGTTAAGAAAAGGCTTCAGAGAGAATGAAGAAAGACCTGACTCATAAAGGTGGACTTTTCCCAGATGGACAGGGTGGAGGAGGAGTAGAAGAACAAACCAAGAAAGGGTGAAGCAGTGTGGAGTGTTCAGGAAAATGACCCTGGTTTAGTGTGGCATGGAGTACTGAGCCCAGGGAGGACAGGGGGCCAAAACTGGGAGGATTCTGGCACCACACCATGGGGCCAAGACTCTGTCTTTGGGGCAGTGAGGAAATAGTGAAGGGTTTTAAATAGCTAGGGAATTATGATCACTAGAGGCCTGATGCACGAAGATTCATGCAAGAATAGGCCTTCTTTCCCCTGGCTGCCAGCACCACCTTCACTCCATCCTGGAGCCACTTTCCACCTCTCGCCTTGTTATATCAATTTGCATATTCCCTCCTTATTGGCTGTGGGCACTGTCATCTTTGTCATGGAGTTATGGTCAATTTGCATATTCTATCTTTAGTTCATAGGATATTTATGTGAATTGGAATGGAGAAAGCTTGGAGTTTGTTGTTAAAGGATTGATGTTTTGAATGCTGCACATTTCACTGTGTCTTTAGTCAAGTTATTTAATTCATCTGAGTCTCAGTTTCCTTGTGTGTAGAATGAGACTTATCTCCACCTCACTGGGATGATATTAAGATAAAACATGTGATACAGGTAGAGCAACCAGTACAGTCCCTGGTACATAGTAAGTGCCCTATAAATCTTGGATTCTTTTCTTTTGGCCCCATTTTACAAAGGAAACAAAATGAGTTAATTAATTAACTAATTAACTAATGTGCCTTAATAATGTTGAGTGAAGTGGGAATGTGTGGAGAAAGTAGGGCAAGGACACAAATATGGTACACGAAAGACAGACACACTCACACAATCTCTCCTGCCCAAAGAGATATTCTAAACTACAAAGGAAGAGTAGCATTATGTGGTTATCAGGGTGTGGTTGTTGGGGATTATTTTTCAGTGAGGGAATGGGCATGCTTGAAAGCAGAGAATTGATTGAACCAAGGAGAAGCTAATGGGATAGAAGTAGAAAATAAAGGTAGTTGCCCATGCAATCATGACACAGAAATGAGGCAAAGCCTGCACTAAAACACCTACAACTTCCTCCTCTCCAAGAGCTTGTCCTGGGGGCTGCAAGGCTGGGAGGAAGCATGAAGGGCTGGTGGGTTATGCATGAGAGTTGCAAGACTGGGATAAAGAGCCCTGGCTGTGGAGTTACTTGGATTTCCTATTCACTTATCTGAAAACCTTCTGTCCTACGATTTTACACCAAAGTCTACTTCTTTTCTCTGGCCTTCACCTCACTGCCATATTTTCTTTCCAACATTTCTTGTTTCCTCTTAGCAGTGGAAAATTGCACTCAGCGCATTAAAACTCTAGTTTCTGGTTGTAAGTCTATAGCAATGTTTCCTAATTGAAGACTTTTTACTCCCACTGCCAGTGGAAATAAAGGTGAGGGCACAAGCACCGTAATAAATATTAAAAAACACAACTTTGGCTAAAGTTCTATCAAATCATGGGTGGTGGCAGTGGTTATGTCTTATTGATTGAAAGCTCTGAGTAGATTTATTTATATCTGATTAATAAAACATTGAAATATTAATTGTCAATAGGTTCAGTTTGATGCATAAAATCTTTCAAAATACCTACCTGATCGACTTTAGGAGGTGAACAGACTGTGAGTCACAGGCCTGCAGCATGATTGTTGTGATATATGGGAGGGTAAAACCAGCTACATTAGCTTTTTTTGTAAGATTGCTAAAAATGATCACATCGTTACCTATTTCCCCCCAGATTTTTGGAGTAGATCATTATCAAAATATGCATAGATCATATGTGCCTTTTTATTTCAAAGTTTTGTTTAGAAATGTAACTGGAGATATGAGATCCCATAAGATTTCACACAGGTCTGGAAATCATTTGTCATGAGAAAGGTAGTGAGAACAGCAGATCAGTCTATGGTCTATAAACACAAGAGAACTGTTGTAGTCCTAAAATTGCAGAACTAAATTTTCTTCAAGTCAACTTAGTGATTTGTCTCTGTTTCTTCTTCTGGTGCAGTGAAGTATTTTAATAAATATTCAACTTAGGACATCCCACTTAAAATTTTTAATCTTTGTAGATTTATAGTATCGCAATTCCACTGTCAATGTGACAGATACTGATACGTATTTTAAGGTAATCTTATATGATTATTTTCAGTGCCCTGTATCAATCAATGCCCTGACAGGCCATAAAATGTTACAGCTCATAAAGAACCTGTAAATACTCAATTTTCAAGGTACAGCAGAACTATAAATTAAGACTATAAAATAATTAGTCCACTGTCTCCAGACAATTTCATTTGAGAACTCTGTCAAAGACCACTATTGGAAACAGAACTGGTACCTAATAATTCCCGTTCAGTTTCACATACTGTGCATGGGTTTTTCCCTTTTTTACTTTATGTCTCAAATATCTCCCCTCTTCTCCTTTCCTCAAGGTGAGTTCATTTCCTCCTCTGGCTTCAACTACCTCATATATGCTGATGGTTTCTAAATTCGTATCTTCTCCCAGACATCTCTCACTACACAGACCCATATGCTCCAGTGCCCACTGGACATGGCTTGGGTGGGATTTCCCCTTATTATAGCAGACCAGAGACAATGGTTTGAGTGCCAGCAGATACTTTTCACTCTTCTTTAATCCTTAATGCAGTCCTATAAGATCTCATTATTATCTTTAATAATGTTGAGGTCAGGTAGGCTAAACACCTTGTTCAAGATCATAGGGTTAATAAATGATCAAACTAGGGTTTGAACTCAAACCAGCCTCTAAAGTCCATATTCTTTCCATTATGTCAAATCAGTTTTTACCAATATAAACATTTCCTCTGTTTCACTTTTTATGAGTTTAAAGAAAATAACCTGAATTGTTCATTCTTTCTACAAATGAATGTGTTCAGAGGTAGGAAATAATCAACCTCCAAGAATATGAGTCCTGGAGGTTTTATGCAGAGCTTGCTGAGAGGGGCCTGTGACTTTGCAGTGGACGTTTATGTGTGGGGCCAGGGTTAGACCATGGCAATGAATATCCATGCTTAGATTGTGATGCCTCTGAGTTTGTGGAATTTAAATAAGCATCAGTCAGTTTGACAGTCAAGAGGATATATATGAGGACCTGGGAGTGGGCAGGGTAAGGCAATTTGGAAATATAAGCAGTAAATTTTCATACATCACGGATTGTGGAAGTAAAAATGATTATTCATCAATTACAAGTCAGTTTTGTGGATGTGTTTCTGGGGTTTTGCTGCACTAGTTATGCATCTCTATCTTCTGCAAGAGCTGCTCATGCACCACAGTCCTTGCTTGACAGTCGGTGTCAGTTTCAGTGTAGGTTGGAAATAAAGTGGTCATTGAATGGAGATATGAAAACCGAAAAAGGAAGGCTGGACTGGAAGAATGTTACTTTTGAAATAAAGTCTGTACCTTGGAAGTAATAAGAAATGATTTTCCAAAATAAATTTAGGTCAGCTTCACAGGAATATTTTTGTGTTGTGAAAATTGAGATGCAAATTTATTTATTTGTAAGTTATTAAATTATCTATAAATCCAAGTCTCAAAAAATATGTAAATTCTGAATCAGTTGGATCCATGATATAAGGACTTGGAAAATATAACACTTGGAAAATCTGAACATTGTGTGAAAAATGTAGGAAAGGAAATAAATAAGAAAGTTAATATAAGACACTCTAGTACATGGAATATAGTAAACAATCAGTAAAGGTTTGTTTATCATTATTATTACTATTATTATAAGAAAAGGCAGTTGCTGAATGAGGTCTTATTCTTCTGTGATGCTGGTATTAGTTAACATCCAGCTACTACCGATTATACCACACACACACACACACCGATTCTTCCTCTGAGACTGAAATTAATGATTTGTTATGTGCTCACAATTCTACCTTCAAAGACCATAGCAAACATGAAAGAAAAAATTTAAATATCAAATACCATTTTTATACAAATGGGCCTTCTTACAACATATGCTTTAAAGGTGTTTCCTTGAATTAAACCTTCAGGTTGATTTTGTATTAGTCTGATATCACCAAAGTGCAATAGAATCTCTTTTCCATTAACTATGTCTTTAAAAATATATTTTAGTAGAGGCCTGGTGCATGAAATTCGTGCACAAAGGCAGTGAAGGGCATCAGCCAAGCCTGCTCCCTCTCCTATCTGTGACCCCCAGGTAGGATCAGGCCTAAATGGGCAGTTGGACATCCCTCTCACAATCCAGGACTGCTGGCTCCCAACTGCTCACTTGCCTGCCTTCCTGATTGCCCTTAACTGATTCTGCCTGCCAGCCTGATCACCCCCTAACCACTCCCCTGCCATCCTGATTGGTGCCTAATTGCTCCCCTGACAGCCTGTTTGTCCCTAACTACCCTACCCTGTGGGTCTGGTCACCCCTAACTGCCTTCCCCTGTAAGCCAGGGTCTTACCCAACTGCCATTCCCTGCAGGCCCAGTCACCCCCAACTTCACTCCCCTGCAGGCTTGATCACCCCCAACCGCCTCCCTTGAAGGCCTGGTCCCTGCCAACTGCTCTCCCCTGCTGGCCATCTTGTGTCCACATGGGGGCAGGATCTTGTGACCACATGAGGGCAGTTATCTTGTGTGTTGGAGTGATGTCAATCTGCATATTACTCTTTTATTAGAAAAGATAGAGACCTGGTGCACAGGTAGAGGCTAGCTAGTTTACCCTGAGGGTGTCCTGGATCAGGGTGGGGGTTCCCTTGGGGTGTGGGGTGGCCTAGGCAAGGGGCTTGTGGTGGTTTGCAGGCCAGCAATGCTCCCCAGTGACCCAAGCGGAGGTCCTGGTATCATTTATCTTCTACAATTGAAACTTTGTAGCCTGGAGCAGAGCCAAGCCTTGTGCTTGCACAGCCATTGAAACTTCGTTGTCTTAAACAGAGGCTTGGGCCAGCCAGGTTTTGGGGAAAGCTTTGCTTCCTCCATCGCCAGGGGGCAACCCAAGCCTCCCTCCTGTTCTTGCTGTGGCTGTAGCCATCTTGGTTAGGTTAATTTGCATACTCTCTCTGATTGGCTGGTGAGCATGGCTGGTGGGCATGGCTTATAAGTATAGCGGAGGTATGGTCAACTTGCATATTACTGTTTTATTAGATAGGATGTTAAATTACAGACAGAAAGTACTGATATTCATGGGATTTATCAAATAAACATTAAAATTTAAGAGGTGATTAATGGGTCTTTAGTCCTGGTAAGCTAGGCCTATGGCCCAAATGCTTTATCCTGAATTCCCAGAAGGAATGATATCCTTCTAGTTGAACCAAAAAAAGATAATTAATAGAAAAGAAAGCAAGCATTAAAAATATACCTGCCATCTTTGAAACATAACACTCAATAGCTTACTCAAATATGCTGCTGAAGATCATACTCTGTGGAGAAAAGAAAACAATATTACATGCCTCTAAATTTGTAAAGGCACAAGAAATAATATAATTCAAGAATCAACATTATAATGTAGAAATGTTGCTTGATAATATCTGCTCATTCTCATTAGGCCTTTCAAATCATTTGAAAACATATCAAAGTTGTGGGTGAGAGTGTCTCACTAGTTGATTTTATTTCATACTAGGGGCCCGATGCACAAAGATTTGTGCAAGAATAGGCCTTCCTTCCCCTGGCTGCTGGCACCACCTTCCACCTTTCACCTTGTCATGTCAATTTGCATATCCCCTCCACTGTGGGTGCTGCTATCTTTGTCACAGAGTTATGGTCAATTTGCAAGTAAAGAAGATTTCTAAAGGTCATTGATCTAGGTAAAAGAGACAACTGTGTATTGGATTTGCTATGACACCACTAGTACTTTAGCTTTATCCCAGAACCAGTGCTAACAAATCCTGTCCTATCTTTTTAAATTTCTTTAGCACAGAGGGTTTTAAAATTACATACAGTATTTGTGTTTGCGTGTGTGCATGTGCGTGTGTGTGTGTGTGTGTACACTTCTATGTGTTTTCACACATGCATAGATTCAGGTAACTGCAGCAACACTGAGGATGTAAACCAGTACTATCTCTCACCCAACTTCCCTCATGCTACCTCTTTATACTCTCCCATAACATCTACCCCATGCTAACCATGGATCAGTTAGTTCTCCATCCTTGTGCCTTCTCAGGAAGGTTATATACATGGAATTATTCAATATGTAACCTTATAAAACTGGCTTCATGTATTCGGTATAAAGCTTTGGAGAGCCATTTGTATTATTATGTGTAAGTAATTTGGCCCATTATGTTGCTGAGTAGTATTCTGTTGTATGGATGGACCTTCATTTGTTTATAATTTTCCCATTGAAGGACATTTCCATTGTTCTCAGTTTTTCACTACTATGTTTAATGCTCTGAAACATTCATGTATAGGTATATTTTGGTTAATGTAAATCTATTTCCTTTGAGTAAATAACTAAGAGCCAAATGCCATATGTTTAGGTTTATATGAAACTGCCAGACCATTTTCCAGACTAGCTATACTGTTTTGCATACCACTGCTCTGTATGAGACACCAAGTTCCTGCATATCCTTGTCAACACTTGGTATGGTCAGTACTATTTATTTTAGCTATTCTAATAGCTTCTCTGTCTTTTAATAATCAGGTTTCTATTTTCTGTGCCATCAGGGACCTCCAGTAGCAGCCACAATTGTCTATCAAGAAATCTTGTGACATATTCTCTAATTTTATTTTTTTATTTTTTTAATGTATTTTTTTGTTTTTTTTACAGAGAGGAAGGGAGAGAAATAGAGAGTTAGAAACATCGATGAGAGAGAGACATCGATCAGCCGCTTCTTGCACACCCCTCACTGGGGATGTGCCTGCAACCAAGATACATGTCCTTGACCAGAATCGAACCTAGGACCTCTCAGTCCGCAGGCCGACGCATATTCTCTAATTTCAAATACTGGCCTCCTTTCACTCCAAAAGTATATGGTGGCATAAGATACTTCTGAATACTATCATGCTTTGTAAAATTATTATCATCTTTGCCCTATGACAACTAGAATGCTTTCTCATTTTTAGTGATTAAACATGCCCTGCCATTAAACACTATCTTAAGTGTTTGAATTGGAAAAGGTCAAAGAATACCCATAAAACTTTACATATCCTTTGGTCTTATCTTCCTTATCATTTGTGATGAAGCCCCATTGCTTTCTCGCTAGTAGCCTGCTTTCAACAAATATTTATTTAGCTCCCTCTTTGTACCAGGAACTTTTTTTAGGTGTTAGGAATACAGCAGTGAACAAACAAACCCCAATACTTACCCTCACAATGATAAAATTTTTAGATTGGGTCTAGCAAGAAAAAAATAAATAATTTAAATTAGTAATTTTAAAATACAAAGTGCCAAAAAAATTAAAGCATGCGAAAGTTTGGAATCTTAAATAGAGAGGATAGGAAGAGCTTCAGTGAGAAGGTGTTTTTCTAGGGAAAACTTGAGTGAGGTGAGGGTGGTCCCTGCAGATACCTTCATAATCATGTTCAGGCAGAGAGAACAAGGCTTTGAGACAGGAGCATACAAGGCATGATCAAAGATCTGCAAAGACCCAGGTGGCAGGTGGACAGCATGAACCAATAAATAGTCCAAGATGAAATGAGAGAAGTAATGGTTGATGATACTGTGTAGGACCTTGTAAGCCGCTATAATGATTTTGGCTCTTACTCGAGTTGAGAAAGCACTGGAAGTCTTTGAGGAGTGGTGTGATCAAACTCTTCCACGTGTAGTACAGACTTGACACCTAGAATGGAAGCAGGATGACCAGTTTCTAGGCTATTACAGTAATGCAGCCAAGAGATGTGCTGGTTTTCTCCAGGTAGTACCAATGGCAACATGAATCTAGCTAAGCTGAAGGAACATCCTAATAATATATTGAATGCTATTGCTATTTTTAAGGTAAAGAAGCCTCATTTTGAACATGCTGGCATATTACGTACATCTGAATTTCATCAAATATGGAAGGTCGTGCTTGAAGAATCTACGTAGTGCATACCGCAGTTCCAATCAAAAGTAGCTACACCAATCATAGAACTTTGAACCGAGATACTCTGGAAAATGCTGTATTTATAGGTGATAGCTGAAGTGTAGTGCCTCAGTCACATGACCCACTTATTGTCAGTACTGAGGGCACTTCTAACATTTTTGTAGCATATTGTGGAGATATTGGAAGCTTCAATGGGCATTCACAGGCATCGCAGATACAACCATCAAAGGAAGCTCACTGAAGGTTTTCATCTCTTCTGGGCACCCCTATTGCAGTGAAAAATTATGATATTCTGATCCCCTTTTAGAAACTACAAAAGCCTCTGACATAGTCCAAATGAGGAAAAATGTATTTGTCAAGCAAAATGTGATCAGAAAAAAAACTCTTTTGCTGTCCTGTATTCAAATGGCAACACTGAGGCTTGATTGCACATCATTTTTTGGGTAAAGACAGAAACTCCTTGTTTTCCCCATCAGCAAGCATTGATGTTAGTCTCTTCCAACAGCCTTGAAAAAATCTTACCCGGGATCACAAGCATGCCCTTCTTCTTCAGAGCCACTTTTTTCAAGAAGTTTCATCATGAAGTGGAAAGAGAATATGAAGTTTTTCCCCATACAAAGAGGTTCTCTGGCTTTCTACTAAACATCTTCATACATGGAACTGCACTTCAGAAAGCATTTCATTTATTTGAGATAAGAATAAAGTTCCCTTAGATGTGATAAAGAGGCATACATTCAGATGTGAACTTATATAATGGATTCTTTAAGCCCATGATATTCAAACAGAAGTCCACAAAGATTTTCCTAGGAGGATAAGGGCATGAGTGGGTTTTAACAGAAAAAAAATTGTCAGAATTTCAACTTTCTGTTAAAATTTTCTCTAGAACTGATCTGTGGAGAACATATTTTAGATGACTTTTTCTTTCCTACCTTTCCCTTCAAAGCTGCCTTTCTTCCACTTAAAAAAAAAGCAAGTATAGTTTTCATCCACCCCAACTGTAACATGTTTCATTGTCCCATGTGTAAAAACCTCCAGAAGATACTTCTCCAAGCTGTTGGTCAACAGAGCTTGGCTTCAGCCTTAGAACTGAGTCTGTCTTTGCTCATGTGTCACCATGCTCTTCTCAGACCAGCAGCTCCCTAAGGCATGTTTGTCTTATTGGCAAATCACAGGAGCGTAACAGTACAATCTAAACCACACAAGCCTGTTTTAAACTTCTTTTTGCATCTCATCTGCTCTTAGTCCATTGGCCAAATGAGATCATAGGGCTAAGTCCCAAGTCAGTGGGGCAGAAAATATATACTGTACTCCATGAGCGTATATATTTCTTTCTGCAGGGAAAGAATGCTTCTAACACAAATTCAGTCTATCACATATTGCTTGTACAATGCTATGGATAGAATTGTTTTCTTTTGTTATAGTAAACATTGTGCATGCTAAATCAATGCAGCAAAGATGTGTATATATGCAGATCCTACATAGACTAGAAACAGAAGCATATTATAAAATATCAAGTGGTGTTTCTGTTTTTATGGATTAAATTTCAATGTTTATGCAAATTCTTTGATTTTTTTAAAAAAAATAAAAGATCTGCTGCTATTTGATAATATAACTCTAATAAGGTTTTAAATCATTTTTTAAAAAAGATGGGTTATTTAACACACACACACATATATATACATGTATATGTATGTGTATGTGTATATATATTTGTGCGTGCAAATATATACAAATAAAAATTAAATTGCTTCTTGGTTTCTATGGCCATTCTCCAATAAAAGGGAAAAGTCTGAAAAGGGGGGAAAAGAATAACTTTACAGGGGAGAAACCTGACAAAAAAGTACTTCAACCAGATGTTCAAGATTAACATCAATCAACATTTATGTCATGTGCTGGTATGTACTCTTGCTATGATATGGTGAAGAGGCACTTTCTATCTGTCATTTTCTTCCCAAAACTCGCTACCTGAGATAAACATCAGAAAAATCCCATTTGAAGGACATGTGACAAAATACCTGACCAGCACTTAAAATTGCCCACTTTGCCAAAAATAAGGAACATCTGAGAAACTGTCACAATGAGGAGGAGACTAAAGAAACACGACCATTAAGTCCAATGTGGTATCCTGGTCAAGACTAAGAAAACCTGAATAAAATATAGACATTAGCCAATAGCAATGTATCCATAGTGGCTTATGAATTGTGATAAATGAACCATAGTAATATAAGATGTTCAGAGAAGGGGAAATTGGGGGTGGGATATATGGAAACTCGATACTGTTTTCACAGTTTTTAGGTAAAAATAAAACTATTCTAAAATGATAACATTCTCCTTAAGAAAAATGTTAAATTACAGTTCCATAAAGTAAAGAAAAATAATGAAAACAAGTTAAAAGACAAAACCAAATACTGGAAAAAAGATTTTTTTTTAAAGAAAGAAACCCATGGTGGTATAAATAATGGGCCTTAAAGCATTCCAGCATCACTAAGAGGAGAATGGCCAAGAACATTTGAGAACTTTTCCAGAACCATTCCTGGTATAGAATGATTGAAAAATGCCAATAGTCACATAAAAAAAATTAGACCTAAAAAGCCTTTCAATATTTCTTTTGAATCAATAAAACATTCATGAGAAGCTTGGGTTGGATTTTGATGAAGCAGAGTGGGCTTCCAGCAGCAATCCTCTTTCTCTCTGTGCTTTGTATTTTACTTGAGAGAAACAATGACATTCCTTTTCTGGTTCATATGTTTTAGGGGGAAAAAATGAAAGCATATTGTCAGTCATGTAATTGATATACAGTGCTTCTTGACATGTCTATTTTTAATTAAAACACGTTTTAATTAAAAAAGGAGAGAACAATTTTAAGAAGAAAGCTCTCTGCCAGATGGTGATTCCTAATTTACTTCAAATGTGCTGGGAGCCACATGATTCATTTTTGATTAGCTTGGGCTTGTGCATTGTAGAGAATAGTAATTTTATTATGAAAAATAACCACCCACAGCATCCCTTCTGAGATAAGTAGGTGAGTGTGGGTGTGGTCATTGCCATTCGTGGGTGTATCTTACAGTTTATTACCCAGAAATGTAATGGTATGCAAACATTTTGGGATAAAACTTTAATGCATGCACTCAGTGCTCTTGTTAATAAGTGAAACCCCTATAACATCAGATTCCGGTTTGCAAATGCAGGGTCACGTTTGAGTGCCAGGCCTCAGAGTCAAGAAACACTGCTGGACAGGCGTCTGCTCACAGTGGTGGTCAGGGCTTCCAGTGAAGCAGGATGGGAGGAGTAATATTGTTTCTCCCTTACTTTTTTCCATAGCTTCACACCTGACTGGTTTCATGACCAACCCGGATGTCTCACAAGCTCTGTCCTCCACAAATACACATACCTCACACATCCCACTTTTAGAGCCTGTAGGGAGTATGTAGAGTACTATATGATTGTACTTCATATAGTATACTGTAGGTATATATCTCTGCCTCCATAGACTATCCTATATATTAAAAGCCTAATATGCTGTGTCCGGTTGTCAGGTCGTCTGTTCAGCCAATCAAAGTGTAATATGCTCATGATATGCTAAGGTTGCTCAACGGTCTACTATGCACTGCCCACCAGGGGACAGATGCTCCGACTGATAGGTTAGCTTGCTGCTGGGTTCCAGATGATCAGGATTGATTGAGATAGGCCTGGAACCCTGGAGCTCTCCCACATTACCTCCTTGGCTGGCCAATCTCCCACATCCCTCCCTCGCCCAGATTGTACACCAGTGGGGTCCCTCAGCCTAGTCTGCACCCTCTTGCAATCTGGGACTTCTAGGGGGATGTTAAAGAGCCGGTTTCAGCCCGATCCCACGGGCCAGGCAGAGGGACCCCACTGGTGCACGAATTTGTGCACCAGGCCTCTAGTAGTAAGATAAAACAAGGTGGAACAGAGGGCAGTAGTTGCTCTGAAGAATTGCTTCCTGGGTAGAGGGAGCTGAACACTAAAGCATTCTAAGCACTTATAGCATGTGGTTAAGCCAACCCTAAATGATCAGAATTTAACTATCAGAGAAGAAACCAGAAGCAATATTCTCTGGATGTATGACTTGTATGAACCAATTAACTTCTGTGAGTCTTATTTCCCCAACTGTGAAAACAAATAATAAAACCTGCCTACTATAGTAATTATAAGAAATGAATGAGATAATGACTATTAAAGCATTTTGTAATGGTCAAATAGTGTAAAATACTTTATTAATACTGAATTCAGCAACATTATTTTTCTTGGATTTGAAATCTATTGTCTGCAAAGAAGTCCAGTGGCACTGATGTTTGTTGTTGTTGTTGTTGTGTGTGTGTTTTAAAGTATCCTCTCTGAGACTAAGAAGAAATGAAGCAAAATAAAATAAATAGTCCAGGTATTTTGGATCTTAAATAAACCAAAACAGTCATTTTAAAACAAGCTTTCGGTTTATAATTTTAACAATTTATGAGAATTTCACAATTTCCTTTTTCTTGCCTAGATTTAATCCCTGAATCATGGTTGTTAAAATAACTCTAAAAATGAGAATAACAATTGAAGGCATTGTCAAAAACAACCATGCCTTTCAAAACAAGATGCCATTTTATTCAAAATCCTGTTATTAAATATATCCTAATTTGAAAAAAGAAATTGTTCAATGAACTTTGGTGAGAAGAGTGTGCTTTCTAGTGTCTTTAAAATCATGTTTTTAGAATTTAAACACTGAGTTTCTAACCACCATTTTAAGAGATGACAGGGTTAGGATATAGTATTGTTTCTTACAAATTATTAAAACATATTGAGATAATATTGATTAACAAGTTATAGAAACTTAAATTTCAGGCTTAATTATCTTCAATAATAATACAATTTTAATTCTCTTATCAGAACTCAAACTCACTTGTGACACATGCCTCAAATTTTCCATTCAGTTCTGAGTGCAGCAAAGATACCACATACCCTACATCATAGAATTTGTCAATGATGAAAATTAGTGTGAGAAAGGGGACTAAGAAAGTTAAGTATCCTTGAATCCACCTCTTAGAAGTCAGATATTTGTCAGATGTCACATTTATCTTGAAGTTAGTTAACATTAATCTTACCAAAACAGTGTTACTTCTAAATATTAAAGTGTATTTATACAAAGACTATAAAGATATGGCTCATTACTTTCACCAAAATGCAGCTGATATGACACTGCTGTAATTTATCTATCTAACTCCTACTTTTTTATATTAGTTTACTTTGCATTGGCATGATTTCTAAAGTGTTCAAATCTTTTAAATTTGCATTTCAAAGTAGCTATAAAATATGTATTCCATTGCAAAACATTAGCATAAAGCTATTTAGTATTATATATTCTGTCGGAAATGCCAGGAAGAATTCCACAACTATTGCATTTCCATCTGGCAGCATCTTCCTACACTGATATTTGCATAAATATTTCAGCAATAAAGTAAAGTTATGAAACATAAACTCTTTAGGTTATATTCCAAATTGATAACCTCTTCAAAATTTAATAAGCAAAGGAACTATGCAATTGCAAGGAAATTACTATAGTGCTTTCCACCTATTTTGAACTGTCCTGGGGAAATAGTTCCTTCCTCAATACATATTTCACTCAGATCTTACCTTTTCTGTCCATAAGGAATAAGTGTGCTATTGTTGAAAATATGAATTCCTATCCGTAGAGGTGTGAGTATTTAAGTAGCCTAGCCACCTTTTCCAGAACATTGTTCAGCCTGAATGAAAGAGCTACGTGCGGAGTTAATGACAGGTGACTGCTGTGGAATTGGGATATTATATAGTGGGAACCTTCTATTCTATGTAAATTAATGTCATATTTTTTAGTGCAAAGATAACATTCATCCTCAGAGCTCCATTTTCTAAGATTGGAGATGATTGGTATGCTAACCAGATTTCCAGAAACTCATTTATTTTTCACCCGGATAACAGATAGCACCTATGTTTTCACCCATATTGTTCAGGTAAAAATCTTATTTTCAAGTGTAAGTGAGGACATAGATAGGAAAGGTTCTACTTTATTTTAATAATCTAACTCTGCAAGTGTACATTAGGAGTTTGCTAAGAGTCCCTCAGTGGAATCAGACAGAACTGAAGAGCAATTTAGTTCTGCCTCTTATTGATTCTGTGACCTTGGGCAAACTTCTTAAAATCCTTAGAATTCTTTTGAATTCATCTTGAAAAACAGTGGTAATGGTAATGCCAATTGGTTGGATTGTTTCATGAAATAAGGAGATAATGTATATTACTTGCTCACTCCGTGGCCTGGCCTGGGAAAAGTTGAGAAAATGTGAGTTCATTACAATGAAAACTTTTCTTGTTTTTATTGTCATTGTTATTATTCATCTGCCCAAACTTTATCAGTGACTTCTATCACATATAGTTACTCTATGTGATTTAATAGAAAAAGAAACAGCTGGTAGTCTGGGTACCTGGGTGCTAGCCCCAGCTCTTTTACCTACCGGAGTCTTTGGCTCAGTTAGTTACATCTCTGAACCTCATCCCCATATATTTAAAAGGAGTGTTAGGCTTGAAGACAACAGGCAAGATATATTCTGGTTCTAAACTCTCTACTAGATTAATTCAATTCTTTTACCACCAAGCAGTGGTGTTGGCAGATACCCAAACATCGCAGCCACCTTTCCTCTTGGGTTCTGTGGATCCTGGTTCTACTCCTGTCAGAGTATAAATGAATCCATGAAATAATGCTTATCCCTTATCAAAGTAAGGAGGTTTTCAGATTGTCAACAAAGTAAATAAATAAATTAATAAGAATGCTGGGTAAGGCTGGCACTGCATACAGCACTAGTTTTACTAAATTGTTTCTGTTTTGTAATATAAATCAGCAAAAGATATCTATATAATAAAAGCCTAAGCAATCATTTCAGTGGAATGACCAGAATGACTGGTCACTATGGTGCACACTGACCATCAGGGGGAAGATGCTCAATGCAGGAGCTGTCCCCTGGTAGTCAGTGAGCTCCAACAGGGGGATTACCGCTCAGCCAGAGGCCCGACTCATGGCTGGTGAGCACAGCAGCGGTGGCAGGAGCCTCTCTCACCTCCACGGCAGAGCTAAGGAGCAGTGAGCTGAATAAGGAGCAGTGAGCAGGCAGGCAGTAAGGAGCAAGGGGTTCTGGACTGAGCACAGGCCGGGCTGAGGGAACCCCCCTCCCCCAGAGCATTAATTTCATGCACCAGGCCTCTAGTAAAATCTATAAAAAGAGTATTAACTTACCAGTTTGGAATGTTTCTGTTTATGTGTGTATTATTTTGACATTACATATACACCAAGAGAGAATTGACTTTTGACATCCACATTTATCTATTGAAAAGGAGAATAACTTAAACTTCCTTTGCAGCATGATCACTGTTTGCAAGGGGCGCACCATAGTCTAACGTTCTTATGTCCTCCAAAAAGGACACTTGTGTGAGTCTAGTGGACTAGAGCTGTATAATATACACTGAGTGGCCAGATTATTATGATCTCTGAATGTGTATATATATGTGTGTATATATATATATATATATAAAATTAGAGGCCCAGTACATGAATGCATGAATTCGTGCATGGGTGGAGTCTGGCTAGCCTGGCCAGGCAGAGGGGACATGGCCAGTTGGCTGGCCTGCCTGCTGGTGGAACTCTTGGTCGAGGGGACAATTTTCATATTAGCCTTTTAATATATAAAATATATACTCAATGACCAGATTATTATGAGTTAAGAGATCATAATAATCTGGCCACTCAGTGTATATTTAATTTTAGATTGCCTGATTATAGGGTAAACTTCAGGACTGTAATGTTGTAGGCATATACATAAAACATTGTCATCCTCTTCTTCCACTATTTATTTGGAATTTTTTTTCAAGTATTTTTGCCATTTTGTCAACCATGGAGATCTGAACACCACTATCAAATTATATTAAGGGCTATCATTTAATGATCACCTACTATGTGCCTATCACTGTGCTATACATAATCTATGACTCAACAATTCTACTCCTAGGTATATATTTAACAAAAATACATATATATATACAGCAAAAGACATATATGAGAATGTTTGTAGCAGTAATTTTTGGAATAACCTCAAAATGAAAATGCTCCACAACAATAGGAAGGATGCACTTAGCACGGCACACTGTAGATATAGCTTATAGGTATGCTTTATACAAGTACTATTATCCCCTTTTGCAACAAAACAAGTGGAAGTTCTGAGGACTAAACTGATTTGTCTAAAACTGTTCACCTAGTAAGTACTGCATCCAAATAAAACTCTGCTGGATTCCAAAGACCAGACTCTCAATTACACCTTGGGATGGCTTAATAGCCACCACTTATTAAACACTTTGTGCTAGGCCCCTGGATGATTTACATATATCATTGCGTCTAATCTAATCCCACTTTAATCTCACAAAAACTCTGCAAAGTTAGGAAACTAAAGCTCAGAGAAACAAGAAAGTTGAAATTAAAACCCAGGTCCTTTTGACCTCAAAACCCACATTCATCTGTCAGCACATGTCTCAGATGATATAAGCTGCCTTCATTTTCCTTTAAATGGATTTATGAAGCTTAGGGTAAAAATTTTTTATGTGTAAAAACATCAGAGATTATATAGTAAAAAGGGTTTAAATGTGTTGTCATTATTTACCTAAATTTAGCAAAATTGGAGCTATTAAACTTGATAGTCTGTTTTGATTTTTTCCTGACTTCTAATTTAAAAGAATTGGTGAAAATAAAAAAGGAATTGGGGAAAATTGATGTTTTCCTTACAATGAACTTGGTATTTTTAATGTTTATTGTCAAAAAGTAATAGTAAGACTGCCTGATGTTTAATCTGAAGTTTGTTGAGAAAAATTTATGAATGCTTTCAAGGTTATTTTCTTTCTTTCTTTCTATATATATATATATATATATATATATATATATATATATATTTTATTGATTTTTTACAGAGAGGAAGGGAGAGAGATAGAAAGTCAGAAACATCGATGAGAGAGAGACATCCATCAGCCACCTCCTGCACGCCCCACAGTGGAGATGTGCCTGCAAGCAAGGTACATGCCCCCAACCGGAATCGAACCTGGCATCTTTCAGTCTGCAAGCTGATGCTCTATCCATTGAGCCAAACCAGTCTCGGCTCAAGGTTATTTTCATTTCTTAAAAAACAAAACCCAGTCCAGCTGGTGTGACTCAAGGGTTGAGGATTGAGATATGAACTGGGAGGTCATGGTTCGATTCCAGAGCACATGCCCGAGTTGCAGGCTTCATCCCTGGTGGGAGGCATGTAGAAGGCAGCTAGCTGGTCAATGATTCTCTCTCATCATTGATGTTTCTATCTCTGTCTTCCTTCCTCTTTGAAATCAATAAAAATATATTTTGAAGCAAAAACTATTTAAAAAACCATAACTATACTCAATATAGATTAAGGGAAAGTACCAAATATAAGAATATAAAAAGTCAAAAATATATTTGTATAGCATTTCAAAATTAGGTCCTTAGGGAAGAAAAGTGTCATATCAGCTCCTTAGAGATTCTCAGAAAACCTTTGGAGGAACTGAAATATCAGTTTCTGCCTGAATAGTTCCTCAGATCTTTTTGCCCCTCCAGGTCTGTAGAACTGAGGATATACAGATTGGTGATGACAGTGCCTCCTATTTGTGTAAAATTTTCCAAGCAACAATGAAGTTTCCCAACAATGCAGTTTCCAGATGTGCAGGTATGAATATGCCCATGTTACAGATGAAGAATCCAGTGTTTGGGGAGGTGAAAAGACTTAACCCCAATTCTCCTGGCTGGTGTATGACAGAGCCAGGAATCAAATCCACGTTTTGGAATCCAACTCCATTCTTTTCCTAACATACATACAACTTATTCTTGTAATAATCTAGCAGATACTTGCTGATGTTTTGTGTTCTCAAAGAGTTGGGGCAAATGGTCAGTGTTCTGTGTCTTTGATAGCATAATTACCACCGAGTAACTGTTGGATTTAAATCATTTTTAATGCTACTGCTGTAGGAATTGATGCATTTCATGATACATATTAGTGAATGGGAGATGAAATGGAAGGGTAATTTCTTGCATCGATTGTGTTCTAATATATCCCATTGGTTAGGCACTAGTTTATGGTATATTGAGTACACAGCAAGATGGGTAGAGAAATCATAGACCATAGCATTTGGAAGGAACCTTATAGTTTGTCAACCCTTTTGTATAACGGGGAAATTGAAGCCTCAGATATGAAGGGAAGGGACACAGACAACACACTAGGGCAGAGTGAGGTAGGACTCATCCACTGTCTCCAATAGCATAGGGGATGCAGACCGCCACTAATGCACTGGTAGATTTGGGAGCTACTGAGATGAGAACTTTTTAAATTCACTAATAAATTTATTCATTTTTTTATTTTCACTGTTGAATAATAAAAGATGTTTTCCCAGTAGTTGGCAAGCCTTGCTTCCTCTGGCTCCTTTGTTGCACAGGGTCATGAGGGACTTTGGAGCTGCAGTGGGCATGACCGTGGTCACATCCCTGATCTGTTTGGGAGTGTACGACAGGAGCCCCAGAATCTTACACCTTCTCATCTTATTCTGTTGTACACAAGGCTACATTTAGTTCTCTAACTATACCATGTGTCTCCTTGTCTTATGCCCTTTACACATGTGATTCCCTCTACCTAAAGCCCTCTTGTGCCTTATGTCTACAGAGCTAGA
The DNA here is from genome assembly GCA_011751065.1 of Lasiurus cinereus. Taxonomy (NCBI): domain Eukaryota; kingdom Metazoa; phylum Chordata; class Mammalia; order Chiroptera; family Vespertilionidae; genus Lasiurus; species Lasiurus cinereus. The sequence goes on along the minus strand of JAAGEH010002271.1, from coordinate 209,812 downwards.
TTCTTTTTCCACTTTAGGTCTTAGGTTATATAAGGTTTAAGATTCCCAACCAAACTTGAATATCAGAAAACCAATGAAAATCTCTTTAGTAAAAGTAGGCCCCAACCCTAGCTGGTTTGGCTCAGTGGATAGAGCATCGGCCTGTGGACCAAAGGGTCCTGGGTTCAGTTCTGGTTAAGGGCATGTACCTTGATTACAGGCTCCTCCCTGGCCCTAGACCCTGATCGGAGCTCTTGCAGGAGGCAACCAATCGATGTTTCTCTCACATTGATGTTTCTCTCTGTCTTTCCCTCTCTATTCTACTGTCACTAAAAATCAATGGAAAAAATACCCTCGGGTGAGGGTTAACAACAAAATAGATGATAGATAGATAGATAGATAGATAGATAGATAGATAATTATACTAAAAAACTGCCCATTGCATATCTGAAATTCAAATTTAACTATCTTGTATTTTTTTTAAATTGACATAATAGCTGTATGTGCAATTGTAAGAAATTTACATGAGTTGTAATAAATCATACAGAGAGTTTCTGTATAACCTTCAGTCAGTTTCCCCAATGGTGACATCAGGTATAAATAAATATAGTCCAGTATCACAACCAGGAAACTGACAATAGCATAATCTACTGACTTTATTAAGAGTTCACCAATTTTACAAATGTTCTCTGTGTGTGTGTGTGTGTGTGTGTGTGTGTGTGTGTGTTCTATGTAGTTTTACCATATGTAGATTTCTGCAACCACAACAATCAATAGCTATTCCAGTTTTATCATGTAACCCTTTATAGCCATAGCTCTCTCCCTCTTTTCCCTCCCTACGCCCTGGCAGCCACTCATCCATTCCCTCTTTTTATAATTTTGTTAAGAGATGAGTATTTCTAATAGCTATGTTCTTACTTTAACATATATTTTAAAAAATGAACACATCAAAATCATGATCTTAGAGATATTGTTTAAGATGGAGGTAACTTGGGTATTCAAGTTTTATAAAGGGGTCAATTTAAAGAAATATAATGAGTAAACAATAATTCAGGTTGTGCATAGCTATCATAAAAATTGTGCAGATAATAAGTGATGTATATGAGAAATAGCCAAATTGAGCAGCATAGAAGTGGGATTAAGGGGGGGGGCATCTGTTCACCCCTTTTTAATTCTAAAGGTAAGCCTTAAATGTGGACTAGGCATTCCAAGCCAGTACTCCTAGTTCAGTTTTCAAGGCCCAATTACAAATTCAGCTGGTTACCCCCAAACATTTTATCAAGCATGAGTGATTTGATACAAGAGTATTTAAATATATCCTGGCTGATTTTCTGCTCCTGGAATAGAAATGATCATTAGATAGGCAGAGTCTAAACTTTTATACTTTTCATTAGACATGGTTTTGTTTTTCCCCTTGTAATTTATAATTACTTAGTCCTTTATAGAAAAAAATAAGGTAGCAATGAAAATACCTGAGCAGAATCTAACTTATTCGGTAAGGGTTAAGGACAGGAGTTTGCATACAGAACTCACATTTATCTATTTATCTTCACATAAAAAAAGGAGGATGAAGGAGCAGAACTAAAGATGTATCAGTGTTTTAGGTTTAAGATATTATTGCTTGCTTCATTCTTCCAGTAGGTGTGATAATAAAAAAAATAAATTTTAAAAAGAGAGAACTTAAGTATTACTAGCTTAAGTTTTCTTCATCAAGGCAGCCTTTGTAGTAATAAGAACAGTCTGCACTCAAAATGTGCTTATGTGTCTTCTGACTGGTAAACTAAGAGTATCATGTGGAATCTGAAGTCAGTTTTTTATTCAGAAGAAATACATTCCTTCCTTCCATCCAGCTGTACACCAAGTAGGCATTGGATAAATATCTGTTGGCTACTTCCTTGATTTAATTTAGGATAACTTTTACTAGTTTAACAATGAATCTAAAAGTTACAAATAATTTCACATCCTAGTGAATTGGATTTTATAAAAACTGTTAGCAGTAGAGTTATTTTAAATCTCTATTTGTTTTCATTTCCCATGAACTTCTAAACAACAACAAAATCGAGTGAACAATTCTGTTACTCACTGCCTTATAACACTAAAAACAAATCTGTTATTTCAACTAGATTCGCTCCATAATTTCATTACTTTCTAAAAAGAAAATAAATTTAGTCAGCTTTTACTGAAAATATACAATGGAAACGGGTCGGTGCTACAACTAGTGTAATCTCTAACACAAGTTCTAATTCAAGCTCTTAACATAAAATAATTTCATGCTTGAGAATCTTGTTGTATCTTAATTAGAAACGTCATGTTACTATATATCTAGAGGCCATATCTATACTATTTATCACTGCATTAATTCATAATAATTTTCCCTTGAATTTTATGAAATGAGGCATGCATATTCTTTTTCAGAAAAATGCATCTGGAGTTTCTGAATGACTATTTTAGATAGAAGAAAGCTTCATTTCATGCTTTGAATTTTATAAACCAGACTTCCATAACATTCTTCTTACTGGAATTTTGAAGACTATAAAATGATTATTCTCATGGGGAAAGACCATGGATGAAAATTGGTGTAATGGTCATTTAAAATTAAATGGGAGATCTATTGATGAGAGGGTTATTCTTACTTTCAAATCCAATGGGGGTAAAGGGGAAAGTATACTAAGTGGGGTTAGCATTTTTCAAAATTTTGTGCCTGCTGAATAAAATAGCTATTTATAAGAAATGAATTTTAGCATTTATTGCACATCTAGTACTAGAACTGCATTAGATAGGAAAATGCAAATAAGACCATTTTGATTCCTCGTGGCCACATTAAAAGAGAGAGAGCTGAATGCCATTGGAAGGATTTCTTGCCTTTTCTGCCCTGTTAATATGCTAAATTTAAATGGGTTGGCAAGGCCGAATCTATTGCCTCCCAAGGATGGATTGGAATTTTGGCTGTGTTTATTGACAAAGCATTTGGCAAGTTCACTAGCTCTGTCACTATTGTACCCAGTGTACAGATAAAGGAGGCTTTGGATCACATCAGCGGCTCTCTGGAGTTGTTCCACTTCCAGACATCACAACAAACTAGGCTGGACTAGCTGCTTTTATACACACAGGGACACACATGCGCGCGCACACACATATTTACTGGGGAAAAGCTTAAAGAAACTGAGCAAGTTCTCTAAAAGGATGAAAAGGCACCTAATGATTTACTCCCTGGCACTCTGCCAGAGGGTTTAAATCAGTGGTACTCATCCCAACGCAGCTGGACCCCCCAACACCATTACCATGTTAGGGTAAAACAAGGAAATGACTAGATCAAAACAGCTGGCGCTGCGGACATTTATCTTAGTCATGATTGCACAGGAAGGTGGCATTAGATAAGATCAGAAAGCTATGTACTCAGAAATCTGAAAATCAATTTCTTCAGATGCATGAAATAGAAACTTGATAAGCCTCTATTGCATTTCTGGTGCTCACTATTTATCCTGGACTAAAAGTCATATCCCATTTCTTAAAGAAATAGTTTCTCTATTCCCTGTGGTTTATAATGCTGATTCTTCCTGGCCCCTCCTATGTGCTAACCTCTAACCCACCCACCTAAATTCTCACCCACCCTCTGCCCATCTCTGTTACCAAATCTCTGCCATTTTCCACCTTACCATATTTTTCCTGGTGAGGATAAATTTGAACTGGGCAAATTAAATCAGAATTTCTATAGGGAGATGACAAACTCTGAGGAGTTAAAGTACTACTCATTTTACTACCACTTAAGTCATTTTTTTTTCACTGATTTATTTCAGAAACTCAGAGAAGTCATTTAACTTAAAATTTTTGGGTGAAGGCCAGTCTGTTCATCAAAAACAATTTCTCTTAGAATGGAAGTTCTTTTTTTAATTTTTATTTACTCTTGTGCTATATCTGTTGTTTTTTGTAGGCAGTGAAAATTCTCAACACACCAACTATAACATGTGTCTTTGGTCAGCTCAGTCTGTCTTTTCTCTGTGATGAAACCATAGTTAATTCCCTCAGACTGGTGGGTCGATGTTCAGGCTTTCGTGGAATTTTCTATTTCATTTTGGAGGTGGTCTGCCATTGAGTAAGTCTTTGTTGCTACTTCTGTCTTGAGAGTGGTAGACAGAGCAACCTGATAACAATTTGAATTTTTTGCTAGAGTTTGAACTAGGCATTTGAACTTGGGGGAAAAAATGTAGTCTGAAGAAATTCTGAGCTTAACTACCACTCACTAGCTAATTAAACAACAGTAGCACCAAGTCTCTTGACTTTATTTTTAATATGTCTCAGGGTCTGAAAGGGTTAAGCATCTAAAGATGCCTAATTTACTCCCAAAGAGTAGTTTAGGCTCTGGGATAATTTTGAACTCACTATAGTTTTTAATTTCTGTCTGAAGGAGCAATTCACACAGAGGCAGACAGACAGAACAGAGCCCTCATTATGGCAAAAACATGCATTGTGAGCCCCCTTTATGCCTTGCGGAGGCCAAGCAAAAGAGAGAGCAGTTCTAAATTATACTTCTCACAATGCTTCCCAAAGAGGACATGGCAAATGAATTCAATTCTTTTAAACCAAATTGAATATCTAAGGGAAAATAAATCCGAACAACCAACCTAGTTTTATGTGTTCCTTTCCCATAATTTCACCGCATTATTTGAATTGAGTTAGATCAAATTTAAGATAAAACACCTTTACACAAATTGTAGAATGAGCTTTTCAAAGAGAGAGATTTGTTTCAGGAAGGAGAGATAGCTTTCCTATAATGGAATATCAGCCGTATTCATAATGTTTTACTGTCTAGCGCTGGTGGTTTTTGCTATTAAAAGAAAGCTAAGAAAATCTAAGTTCAGGACAGAGACTCCCCAGAACCAACTAAGATATTATCAGATGCCCACATGTAAAAATACAGAGCAGACTAAGGATAAAGCTCTCTCTCTCTCTTTGTATATTTCAAAATGACTGTTAAAAATTGAAATTCTAGGGAGATGCACATTTTTCAGATAATGAGTGAATTCAACAACACATCTGGGTGTGAGTGCGCGCACCCCCCCTCCCCCCCCCCTCTCTCTCTCTCTCTCTCACACACACACACACACACACACACACACACACATTAATGGGACACCCCATCTAGACAGACTTGGGTGAACTTTATCAATGAGAAGACAGGAACTATTGCTTTTTGGAGCAGATTGTTTTAGGGGAAAATTACTGTATAAACTAGGATGAGTCAAATATCTAATAAAAATTATGAATGAATTTTCATGGGGGATTTTCAGAAAGTGTTTTATTGATCCTGTTTTTTGCAGGCAATATTTTTACTTCATTAAAGTCCCCCCTCCACACACTATTAAATTAATATGCATAAAATACTCTTAAGAAGGAGTAAGTAGTACTTACATACTTACTGAAGCAGGAAGTATTTGTTGAGAATTGATATGGATATGTCATAAGACATGGGTAAATATAACATAGCCACCACTCTTGGTATCTCACCTTCCAGAAGGGCTACAAGATATAATGAGATAATGACTAATGTGAGAATTCCATGAGCCCTGATGTGGCAACAGTCATAGTAGATACATTAAAAACAACTGTTGCTGCCTGCAGGTGAGGCTCCGTGGTTGAACATCCACCTTAGAACCAGGAGGTCAGGGTCTGAATCCTGGTCAGGCCACCTGCCCGGGTTTCAGGCTCAATCCCCAGTGTGGGACGTATAGGAGGCAATCGATCTATGATTCTCTCTCATCACTGATGTTTCTCTCTCTCTCTCTCTCTCTCTCTCTCTCTCTCTCTCCTTTTCTCTCTGAAATCAATTATATATCTATAATCAATTATAGATATATAATCAATTATAGATATATAATCAATTATATAGATATATATAATCAATTATAGATATATAATCAATTATATATATATAATTGAACAACTGTTGTTACTTCCATGGGATAGGCAGAGAGGAAAACTTCTGCTGGGGTGGGAAGGTGGAAGAGCTGGTATTTGAACCAAACTTTGAAGAATGAGAGTTGGTACCTGGGGGATGTTTGTTCATGAATAGCAGCCAAAAGACAGAGTTATTCAAAACCAGGAACCAGCAATGGCTTCCACTGGGGCAAACACTGAGCCTCAGGAGAGGTAGAAAGAAGGATGGGCACAATCAGATAGAGAATATCTGTTGGACATGCCTGGGCAGCTCCACTGTCTCTTATAATCCCCAGCATCTAGGGTAGTAGGTCCCCTCTCTGAGGCCACTCCATGAAGTGGGGTGAGATGTCCTGCAAGTCCCCAGAATCAACAGAAGAGAAAGGCAATCCAGGCAGAGGGAACAATTTATGCAAAGGCTAACTGTATGGTGTAATTGGGAAATGGCAAGTGGTAGTCATGTCTGGAGAGAGGTGCAGTGCATGGAGCTACCTATTGAAGATCTGTCTGTGACAGGAATTGCCTGCCCTACACAGCGGGGGCTCCAAGAGGCCAGTGGGAGACTCAAGGTCCTAACACAGTCTATACTTCTCAAAAAAGCCACATGCTATTGGTCAAACTGCTTCCATGAGAACTGTGTTGGCTTTCAAGCTTCCCAAACAGATATTTCACAGAATGTCAAAGACATGTACCAAAAACAGATGCTTAAACCTGTTTGGTACACCATGTTGATATGTCATGTAGGCCTAAAAGTATGTGATCTTTGAAAAATCCACAGGGCATCCTAGAAAATAGGTGAGCCATAGGTGACTGGGAGATATTGAGGCACATTTATGAGAGGGATCCTTGATAGAGAAAATAAAAAGCCAAGCACAGCATTGTGAGTTGCAGTGCACATGCAATTTCATATGCTATTTGAGTCAAATGTCTATTATAACTTAGTTCTCATCAATCTTTTGAAGGATAAGGAGAAAAAGAACATGATTATATGCTGATAGATTTCACAGTCACATACAATGGTGTGAGAATTCATTTTTCATAAAAGAAATGAGGGTTACTGATCCCTTATGTGTAACAGGAATCCAGTCCTTCTCCTTCCTCTGATGGGTCACATGACCTTGAGAGAGTTACTTAACCAGTGGTCTGCGAACTGTGGCTGGCGAGCTGCTGTTTGCCTTTCTGTTGACAAATGAATTTGCCGTACACTGGGATAGGGGCTTAATCACAAGGAACAACAACAGCCTGTAATTATTGGAATAGAGAGTCTAGGTCAGTGGTCGGCAAACTCATTAGTCACCAGAGCAGCAAACTGCGTGCAGCTCACAAGCCACATGTGGCTCGTGAGCCACAGTTTGCCAACAACTGACTTAACCACTTTGAATCTCTGTGTCTTTATTTTTTTAAATGGAAATGATATTACCTGCCCACCAACTTAGCTGATTACTATGAAAATTAAAAGCTACAAGTGTATGGTAAACTGTGAAAGACATACTAAAGATAAGGTATTATCAAAATAATTCATATGATAACCTTAAAATTTCCAAGATGGAGTTGATTTGAAAATGAATAATATGCCAGATGAATCAGGAATTAGAGTAGAACAAAAAGGAAAGGTGGGTTGGTGTAGGGATAGTGAAAAGTCAGAAACCAGTAATCAAGGGATTGAATGCTATTCTAAGAAAATATGTCCTCCTATAAGTGACCTAGTCATGTAGTCATGAGCAGGTAAATCTTAGAAGAGGAAAGCAGATCTAATCTCACATAGAGATTGTGAATAGCAGCCAATTCCGAAAACAAAGACCCACAGGTATGACTTTTGTGTGCTGTTCTTGCTTGGTAGCTGAAAGCACAAATGTGAAGGTGACAGGCCAGGATGAGTTTAATAGATGACACCTTAGCAAATACATACCCAGATCTTTTCAATGCCAAATAATGCATGACTGGACAAAGATGTTGGGTACAAACATCATACGGAGCCCAGGGACCATTAAGCTTCTTTCTTTCTTTCAAATTTATGAGCATGTACCCTTACAGCTTAGATTTTTTTTATTGTGTTACATGTATACATATTTCCCCATTGCCCCCCCTCCTTCACAGGCATACCTCAACCCCTCCGTGTCTTGTGTTCATTGGTTATGCTTATATGCATGCATACAAGTCCTTTGGTTGATCTCTTGTCTACCCCACCTCTCCTTAAACTTCCTGCTGTAATTTGACAGTCTGTTTGATGCTTTACTGCTTCTGTGTCTACCCTTTTGTTCATCAGTTTATAATGTTCTTTATTATCCACAAATGAGTGAGATCATGTGGTATTTCTACTTCATTGACTGACTTATTTCACTAAGCATAAGGCTCTCCAGTTCCATCCAGGTTGCTGCAAATAGTAAGAATTCCTTCTTTTTAATGGCAGCATAGAATTCCATTGTGTAGATGTACCACAGTTTTCTGATCCACTCATCTGTTGACGGGCACCTAGGCTGTTTCCAAATTGTAGCTATTGTAAATTGTGCTGCTATGAACATAGGGGTGCATAAATCCTTTCTGATTGGTGTTTGTAATTTCTTAGGATAAATTCCTAAGTGTGGGATTGCTGGGTCAAATGGGAGATCGATATTTAGTTTTTTGAGGAAACTCCATACTGTTCTCCACAGTGGCTGCACCAGTCTACATTCCCACCAACAGTGCACAAGGGTTCCTTTTTCTCTGCATCCTCACCAACACTTGTTGTTTGTTGATTTGTTGATGATTGCCATTCTGACGGGTATAAGATGGTATCACATTGTCGTTTTAATTTGCATCTCTCAGATGATTAGTGACTTTGAACATGTTTTCATGTGTCTCTTGGCCTTCCTTCTGTCGTCTTTCGAAAAGGTTCTGTTTAGGTCCGTTGCCGATTTTTTTATTGGATCGTTTATCTCCCTTTTATTAAGTTGTATAAATTGGCTATAGATGTTAGAGATTAAACCTTTATCAGTGATAACATTTGCAAATATGTTCTCCCATGTAGTGGTCTTTCTTGTTGTTTTGTTGATGGTTTCTTTTGCTGTGCAAAAGCTTTTTATTTTGATGTAGTCCCATTTGTTTATTTTTTCTTTAGCTTCCATTGCCTTTTGAGCAGTATCAGTGAAGAAGTTCTTTCGGCATATGTCTGAGATTGTGCTGCCTGTGGATTCCTCTAGTATTTTTATGGTTTCCCTCCTAATGTTTAAGTCCTGTATCCATTTTGAGTTTATTTTTGTATTTGGTGTAAGTTGGTGGTCCAGTTTCATTTTTTTGCATGTATCTGTCCAATTTTCCCCACACCATTTATTGAAGAGGCTATCTTGGCTCCATTGTATGTTCATGTCTCCTTTGTCAAATATTAATTGAGCATAGTGTTTTGGGTGGATATCTGGATTCTCTATTCTATTCCATTGGTCTGTATGTCTGTTCTTGTGCCAGTACCAGGCTGTTTTGAGAGCAGTTGCTTTGTAATATAGCTTGAAATCTGGTATTGAGACCCACCTACTTTATTCTTTCTCAGAATTGCCGTGGCTATTTGTGGTCTTTTTTTGTTCCAGATGAATCTATGAAGAATTCTTTCTAGGTCTGTGAAATATGTCATTGGTATTTTAATGGGTAGTGCATTGAATCTATAGATTGCTTTGGGTAGTATGGACAGTTTAATGATGTTGATTCTCCCAATCCATGAGCATGGTATGCTCTTCCATCTGTTAACATCTTCCTCTATCTCTTTTTTCAGTGTCTTGTAGTTTTCTAGATATAGGTCTTTTACCTCCTTAGTTAGGTTTATTCCTAGGTATCTTAATTTTTTTGGTGCGATGGTAAATGGGATTGCTTTTTTAGTCTCTCTGTAATTTCACTATTAGTGCATAGAAATGCCACAGATTTCTTGGCATTAATTTTGTATCCTGCCAAATTCATTTACTGAGTCGATTAGTTTTGGGATGGAGTCCTTCGGGTTTTTTATGTACAGTATCATGTCATCTGCAAATAAGGACAGCTTTACTTCTTCTTTTCCAATTTGGGTGCCTTTATTTCTTCTTCTTGTCTAATTGTAATGGCTAATACTTCCAGTACTATGTCGAACAGGAGAGGTGAGAGTGGGCATCTCTGTCTTGTTCCTGTTCTTAGGGGAAATGGTTTTAGTTTTTGTCCATTGAGTATGATGTTAGCTGTGGGTTTATCATATATGGCTTTTATGATGTTGAGGTCTGATCCTTCTATTCCCACTTTGCTGAGAGTTTTTATCAAGAAGGGTGTTGGATTTTGTCAGATGCTTTTTCTGCATCAATTGATATGACTATGTGATTTTTATCTCTCAATTTGTTTATGTGATGTATCACATTTATTGATTTGTGGATATTGTTCCATCCTTGCATTCCTGGGATGAATGCTACTTGGTCGTGGTATATGATCTTTCTGATGTACTGCTGGATCCGATTTGCTAGAATTTTGTTGAGGATTTTTTTTTTATGTTCATGAGAGATATTGGCCTATAATTCTCTTTCCTTGTGTTGTCTTTATCTGGTTTTGGTATTAGGGTGATGCTGGCTTCATAGAAGGTGTTTGGAAGTGTTCCCTCTTCTTGAATATTTTTGAATAGTCTGAGGAGGATAGGTTTTAATTATTCCTTGAATGTTTGGTAAAACTCTCTTGTGTGGCCATCTGGTCTAGGGCTTTTGTTTGCTGGAAGTTTTTTGATGACTGCTTCAATTTCTTCCATAGTTATTGGACTATTGAGATGTGTATATTTTTCCTGGTTGAGTTTTGGAAGGTTATATTTTTCTAGGAATGTGTCCATTTCTTGCAGGTTGTCCAATTTGTTGGAATAGAGTTGTTCATAGTATTTTTTAACAATCCTTTTTATTTTGGGGGGTCTGTTGTTATTTTTCCTCTTTCATTTCTGATCTTGTTTATTTGGGTCTTCTCTCTTTGCTTCTTGGTGAGCCTAGCTAGAGGTCCATCAATCTTGTTTATCCTTTCAAAAAACCAGCTCTTGGTTTTGTTGATCTTTTGAATTGTTTCTTTGGTCTCCATGTTGTTTATCTCCGATCTGATCTTTACTATTTCCTTCTTTCTGCTTACATTGGGCTTTTCTTATTGCTCTCTTTCTAGCTTTTTGAGTTGTAGGGTTAGGAAATTTATTACCATTGTTTCCTGATTTTTGCAGTAGGCTTGTAGGGCTATGCACTTCCCTCTCAAGTCTGCTTTCGCTGTGTCCCATACATTTTGTATCGTTGTGTTGTCATTGTCATTTGGTGCCATGATGTTTTTTATTTCTTCCTTGATCTCTCTGGTTACCCAGTCGTTGTTTAATAGCATGCTGTTTAGTCTCCATGTGTTTGATTTCTTTCTATTGTTTTTATTATAGTTGATTTCCAGTTTTATGCCACTGTGGTCTGAGAAAATGCTTGATATGATATCTATCTTCTTGAATTTGAAGAGACTTTTCTTATGACCCAACATATGATCTATCTTTGAAAATGACCCATGTGCACTGGAGAAGAATGTATATTCTGTGGCTTTGGGGTGAAATGTTCTGAAGATGTCAATTAATTCCATCTGGTCTAGTGAGTCATTTAGGATTGATGTTTCTTTGCTGATTTTTTTTTTAGAGGATTTGTCCAGTGGTGACAGTGGGGTATTAAAGTCTCCTACTATGATTGAATTGCTGTCAATCTCTCCCTTAATATCCTCCAGGAGTTTTTTTATGTATTTAGGTGCTCCTATATTGGGTGCATATATGTTTACCGGAGTTATTTCTTCTTGCTGGGATTTGAAATTAGATATATAAGTGGGGTGAAATTTTAACCAGGTAAAGAGAAAGAATAGGGAGAATCTAAAGTTGGAAAAGGGAAAGGAAACAAGACAACAAAATGGGGAAAGTTAGGAGGAGAGTGTTGGCATAAAGGTAGTGTTGAGATAGAGTACAATTATGCTAAAGGAAAGATGAAAATAGAATGTAGAACTCTAATCCCAAAGCAAAATAAAGAGAAAACAAAATGACACTTGGTTTTCTTTTTTCTAAAAAGGTAAACTAGTAGTAGTAATAATACTAGTTGAAAACAAAAATGTAATAATTAAAAAGGTAAAATCAATTGAGGAGAAAAGAAAAAAATAGTTTTTTAATTAAAATATGCACAAATAAAAAATAAAATAAATAAAATAAAATACAAATTTAAAAAAAGAAAAAGAAAAAAATTAGAATGGGCAGTAGTGTAGGTCATTCATTTCCACTGTTGTTCTGCTTAGCACTCCTGTTACCCAGTTGGGAGGGTATTGCAGTTCCCTGTGTTCCACTGCTGAGGTTTGTTTTAATCTCTTTATTCTTTTGTGGTTATGCCAGAGTCAATTTGTGTGTCATCCACTGGGTGGCAGTGTTTCGGAATTGACCTCTGAGACTAAGCACAGGACCTCTCTAGGCTGTGCTTAGATCCTGCTACTCTGTGGTTCTCAATACCAGTTTGTGGGGATTCGAGCAGCCAGGACACTGTAATAACTCCCAGGCTGTCCTTCTGCCTCAGATAAAAATGAGTTATTTTCTAGAGCTCCCCTCTGTCAACTCTGAGAGTCCCCTTCCACACTTAGGGATCACTGCTCTGCCCCACATCTGTGGACCTCTCCAGAAGCAGATTTCCCCGCAGCCTGGTTCCCACGGTGTGCGCATTTCTGTTCTGTGGGACAGGAGACCTCGCCTTTTCCCAGGCGAAATCTGACCTTTCCATGCCATGTGGAGCTCCTCTGAGTCCATGTGTCTGCACCGATTGGAGAGCGGTGTTCTGGGTCCCCCGGCAGTTTGGTGGGTGCTGCATCTGTAGCTTTCAGACACCATAGACATCCACCTCCTTCTGCAAGATGGTGCAGTCTCCGTGTTCGCGCTGGTGGCCCTGGCAGACAAAAACCCCGTGGCAGTGGAGCTACCTGCTCAGGGGAACCCCGTCCAGCAGTCCCCCACCTTCTCCTGGAGGATAACTGACTCTTAACTTGCCAACAAACACTCCCCGTGCGACTCTCAGCTGCTCTCTTTCCCTCCGCCCAGTGACAAGGCTCCAGACGTGTCCATTTATTCTGCCGCCATTTTTCCTCTCCTCACAGCTTAGATTTTAGCAGAGCATCAGCAGTGTCTTGTAAGTGGGGAATATCATCCCAAAACATTTACATACAGTGCTACTCACTTTTGCTAGTGTCCAGTACTATGAGTTTTAACAACTACAGAGATCTGGTGACCATCACGACAACCAGAAGACAGACCAACTCTAATATCCTTTGCAGTCAGGTTCTTCCTTTATTGCTAACCCCTGACGCTCACTGATCTGTTCTCTGTTGCTATAGTATCGCCTTTTTCAGAATGTCATATAAATGGAATTTTTCAGTTGGCAGTTTTTGGCTGGTTTAGGTTTTGAGCTATGACAGGTTACTATAAAAGGGCATCTAGACCTGGCCATCAGAAGAAAGTGCAGCTCAGATTCAATTGGTGATAGGATTAGTTTTGGTGAACACGTGCTTCCTCTGCATTCTTTGTTACCCGAGGTTGACAGGATTATGTGCTCATAAATGCTTTTTGCATTGGGCCTTTCATCTCAAGGGCATCAGCAGTTTTCTCTCACTGACAGAGCCAAACGTAATTCTACAGTCATTTACTGACCGCGTGTTTTTAAAACCAGGATGCGGTCCACAATGCTGGTGATTCAGAGGTGAGCAGTCTTGGTCTCTACTTTGATCAAGAAGTAAGTTCTCCATTCGTTAGTTGCTCCCTGGTGCCAGACATCTGCTATAAAATTCTCTCTTTTCCTCAGACAAAAATATGGCTTATTTTCACCTTTATTGATTTGAGCAAGTACTGTGTGCCAGGCACCTTTGTCAACACTTGGAATAAAATAAATTCAAAATTCCTAATAGAGTTTATAGTCCAGCTGCTAGAAACAAATATAAATATAATGAATAAGTAAATTACATCATATGTTAAAAAATGAAGAATGATATGGAAAAAAGAAAAGATGAAATAAGGGAGTGCTAGAGGGAAGGTAGAGTTTCTATTCAAATGATTCAGTTTTAGAAAAGGTGACCTTTATTGATGGAGGTGAGAGGATTATTCGTGAAGGTATGTAAGGAAAGAGCATTCCATGCAGGGAACACAGACTGTACCTAGGTCCTGAGGTAGAAAGATGTCCAGAGTGTTTAAGGAAGAGAAAGGACAGGTTGGCTGGATCAGAGAGAGCAAAGAGTAGGAGATGGGTTCATAAAAGTCATTGGGGAATGGGGAATGAGAACACAGGGAACCATACAAACCATTATAAAGTATCTGGTTTTCACTCTGAGGGAGACTGGAACCATTGCAGGGTTTTGAGAAGAGGTATTGTTTGACTGGACTTACATTTTAAGAGGATCTCGATGGAAAGTGTTTTGAGACAAGGCTGTAAAGAGTAATGGGCCTGCAGGGAAGCTACGGTCATAATCCAGCAGAGAGATGATGGTGATAAAGACCACATTATGAACAGTGGAAGAAAGAAAAATTGGATTCTAGATATATTTAAAATACATCCAACATGATTCCCTAAGAGTTTGGTTGCAACTTTTTTTAAAATAAAATATTAAAAAAGAACTCCCTTTATTTTCGGGCCAAGAAACTGAATGGTTGGAATTCCCATCAAATGAATTAGGTGTGGGCATGAATCTATACTAATAAAAGGGTAATATGCTAATTAGATCGGGTTGACATGACCAGATATCTTCCGGATGTCCAACTTCCTTCTGGACAAAGCCATAGTGGCAGGGGCCAAGGCAGAGGCAGTTAGAGGTAATCAGGCTGGCAGGGGAATAGTTAGGGGGTGGCCAGGCTGGTAGGGGGGCAGTTAGGGGCTGGCCAGAGTTAGGAGGCAAACAGGTTGGCAAGCAGAGATGGTTAGGGGCAATCAGGGAGGCAAATGAGCAGTTAAGAGACAGCAGTCCCAGATTGCAAGAGGGATGTCCTGAGGAATCCCAGAGTAGAGAGGGTGCAGGCTGGGCTGAGGGAACCCCCCCCCCCCCATGCATGAATTTCATATACTGGGCCTCTAATATAATATAAAAGACTAGAGGCCTGTTACAGGAAGATTCCTGCAATAGGGCTTCCTGCAGCAGTCCACCACTCCACCTGCTTCCCTCCCTTCGCCGCTGGCCCATTTGCTTGCTTCTCTGCAGCTTCGCTCCTTTCTGCGGCACTGGCTTCTACACTGTCTTCAGTCTTCACTCTGCACCAGGATATGAAAATTAACTGCCATCTTGGCTTGGTTAATTTGTATACTCACTCCTGATTGGTTGGTGGGCATGACTTGTGAACGTGACAGAGGTATGGTCAATTTGTGTGTTTCTCTAGAATAAGGGAAAAACTCAGAGATTTAGGTTACATCTGGAGTTGGGAGAAAAGTATGAGCTAGTGATATAAATTTGAGAGTTCTTGCAATATAGATGGATTTAAAGTCATATGACTGGGTCACACGGAGAAGGAAACAGATCATTTTTCGGTCTTGGGTTTCTTAGCTAAACTGAAACAGAAACCTGAAACAAGATGGGAAAGCCTCATTTTTCTCAGTTATTAAATGTCTCCTGCATATTGGCCTGGGTTTGTTTGATAGTGGTCTTCCTTCCCTCCTTTCCCCTTTCCTTTCTTCCTTCCTTCAACTGAAAATTTCTCCTATTTTCAAAATGAAGTATTTGTCAGTCATTCTATATGAGGATTAGTTAATAGTGAAGATGACTTAATTACTCACATGTCTAAAGAAACAGTTTTTCATTTCCACTGCACTTCTGCATTCTCAAGTGTTTGGGCTGTTTTTTGTTGTTATTGTGTTAAATATACTTTTATGGCTTTTGGAAAGGAAGGGAGATTGAGAGAGAAACAGAAACATCAATGATGAGAGAGAACCAGTGTGCATGTCCCACACTATGGATTGAGCCCACAACCCGAGCATGTGCCCTGATGGGGAATTGAACCATGACCTCCTGATAAATAGGTCAACGTTCAACCACTGACTGAGCCATGCTAGCCAGGCAAAAGTGTTTGTGCCGTTAAAGTTGCCTAACAAGGCCAAGATTCAGGAATGAGGCGGATCTTTCATGGTATGACATATGATTAGATACATTTTAGCAACAACTGCTTTTTCTCTCTTTGAAACCAAAACCAGCATCACAGGTGAGCTGGGAATCATATGGAAAGTGTTCCTGTGTTCACCATTCTGAAGTATCTCTTCCCTGTCCCTATCATCACAGCCACTCACAGAACACCAGGCAGGCCCTGGCAAAGCTCCCTCTCAGAGAACAAAGGCCATGATTTGCACATCTGACCGTGAGCCTGTGTTCCTACCCCTCAGCATGCTCCTCCAGGGTCAGGGAATCTTGGCGCTTCTGGTTTCTCCCCGCCTACTCTCTCCAGACGCTCTCTCTACGCTCTTGGGCCCTGAAGCTGAGCCCTCCACAGAACTCTCCCCAGTCCTTCTGCCTCCCCTCCATCCATGATGTTGACCACCTTCTCGTACCTTCCTGGAAAAAAAAATTACATGAACAGAAGCATAGTTCAAAGAACCTCTGTAACATTCACTCTTTACCCCATTTCCTGATCCCTCATCTCCATGTTCTATGTCCAAATATTCCCAATTACAAGCCTTTTGAAAATAAACGGAGAGTTGCTCTTACCCTTCTTTGAATATGTATGGTAGATGATGACAAAGATCTAGGTTAGGGAAGCTTAACATGGAAAATAAGTAGCTGTGATGGAATTGTGTTCATGAAAAAGCGAAAGGAATAGCACAATGAGATTTTTAAAAATTGACCTAAGTAAATCACTTTAATAAATAATAGTTATTTTCATGTGGTATGTAAGAAAGTAAACAATAATCCAGTACCGTGTATTTAGATAGCAAGCAAAATTTCCTCTTTCATAAAGAGCAGGTGAAATATGGATAGAGAGATGATAAATGAACACAGCAGCTGCTGTGTGGGTTTGAAAGCTAATAATGTGATAGTAATGAACCCAAAGAACGATAGGCCCCCACAGTTTGTCCAATAATGAAATATTGAATAAATACAACACTGATTGCTCCACCCCACCAGACAGATACACATCTGTGTAAGTAGCCATCTGGCAGGCTTTGGTGGATCAAACTGTCATGCTTCATTATCTCTGTTTCTTGGAGACCCCCTAACAAAACACCCACCCGCCCAATCATCCCCAAACAACCATTTTATCTCAAAGCAGGACAATTTCCTGATATTGCTGCTCCATAGACCCTAACATTTGGCCAGGCAAAATAAACTCATTTCGAGGGTGGTGTTTGGGATTGCAAATTGATAGGGTCTTCTTGAAGGTCATTTGCTTGGCATTATTTAGCCCTATTCTGCCAGACAAATAAAGGTATAGTTTTTGATATTGATAATGAGTTCTGTTTTTACTAGGTGCCTGGGGAAGAATAAAAAGGAAAATCAGAGCATACCTGAATCAAAATAGATAGAAACTCTTCAGCTTTTATTTAATGAAGACTATGAATTTCTTTGGACAAGCTAATTCTAAAATAGCCTGTTTTGCCTCTTTATTTTTCTCACAATGCTGCATACCGGTTTTGCATGTTGCTGGTTCCAATCATAGATTAGTACAGAATTTGGTATCTTTCAAAGGGAAAGACACACTGACTTTTAAAAAATATATATATATATTATTGATTTTTTACAGAGAGGAAGGGAGAGAGATAGAGAGTTAGAAACATCAATCAGCTGCCTCCTGCACACCCCATACTGGGGATGTGCCCACAAATGAGGAATGTGCCCTTGACCAGAATTGAACATGGGACCTTTCAGTCTACAGGCTGACGCTCTATCCACTGAGCCAAACCAGTTTCAGTCACCCTGACTTTTTAAATTTTTTGCTATTATTACTCTGGCTGTTATCCATTGATTTCAAGATTTAAAAAACAACAACATATTAGCAAAGCTGGGACATAGGAATTTGAAGTTTGATGCAGCCTTCTATGTGACCAATAAAATATAATCTGTGAGGATGTTACTTTTAGAAGTTGAGCACATAAGAGATACTCAGTAAAAATATTTTCTAATGAGTTACAAAGGGCTCTATGGCCTTAAAGATATAGATTTCCCAGAACTATTGGTATAGCAATTAAACCATAAGTTATCAATGGCAATAAAATCAGGACTCACAAAGAAAATAATCTTTGTTTCTGTTTCTTGCACTGCAGAGGAGAAGTTTGTGTCTTTGGGACTTTGTGTCTAGCACATAGTAGGTGTTCCATGAACATTTCTATAATGAATCTATAGCAGAAAATGTTGTAATATCCTCCCTGTGGCTTTCCTAGAGACAGTATTTCCTCACTTCTGTCAGAGACTTTGAAGTGCTTTGTGGTTTGGGATAGAAGGAAATTGAGTGTCACTCCTACAATTTGGGCAGAACTGAGGGGTACAGTAGTGCAGAGAATTGGGCAGAGGGATAGGGAAGTGACTCATGAGTTTAACTTAAATTATCTGCTGGAATAATTAACCCCTGTATCATCCAGGAGCTTATTTCACCCTTTTCTTACAGGGTGGGATAGAATTGACATTGTGCTTATCAAGTTCATGGTCAATGTAGATTTTTATAGCTAATGCACATGTATGCACAGGATTGGGTGGGGGGGAAGGGAGAGGTCTATCCTTGGATATTTGGGATTTGTTGGTAATGTTTTAAAACTGCTTCAGTGCAAAACAAAGCATCTCACAGGCTTAGAGTTGAGGCATCCTCCACACACTGACTCAGATCTGATATTTAGTCTCATGACAAGAATTGAGCCTGACAGTGATACTATGGAGTGATGCCTGTGGCGTGATGAATTCATTACCATCTTTGCTCCCGAAAGAGAAAGGGATGGGGGCAGGTACTTGAGAGATGGCAGGCTTGACAGGACTGCCTTCTAATAGAAAGCATAATCATATTGGTCTGTCTCTATTGATATGGCTCTGTAGACAGATATTCTACTTTTAGACTATTCTATAACAGAAACTATATTTATTCTGTTAGGGAGTAAGACTGAATTTCTTAAGATTGGGAGTTGGTGTATGATGCATATCACCACTAAGGGCCTGTAATAGCAGCCACTCTATTACTCTCTATTTCTTTATCGGATCGGATCACTTTTCCATTATATATATATATATGTGTGTGTGTGTGTGTGTGTGTGTGTGTGTGTGGTATGTATATATGTGTGTGTGTATGTATATATATGTGTGTGTGTGTGTGTGGTATGTATATATATGTGTGTGTGTGTGTATGTATATATATATGTGTGTGTGTGTGTGTACACACACACACACACAGTATTTATTGTTCCTCACAGTAGAAAGTAAGGTCCATGAGGGCAGAGACTTTGTCTGTTGTACCCTGGTATCTAGCACAGTCCCTGGCATCTGACACACACTTAAGACGTTTGTTGAATTAATGAACAATATGCTCTGTGATAGTCCTAAGTCTGAGCACAGGTCTCTCTGCTTTCATTTCTTGTCTGTGCACTGCCTCAAATTGTTTAGCTGGTGGCTCTGATCTGGAGCCATCCATTTGAATTCAGTGATGCAGCTAGTTGAATCAGTAGCCCCTTCTTCTTTCCAGTATGGCTTTTGTACAACCAGTTGCATAAACAGCTAATCCTCCTTGCCTCCAGTGACCTAGCTTGGCCAAAGGCAGCAGGTCTTGCGCTTTAGCTACCTCGTGCATTAGTCATATGAAGTGTCATTGTGACTGGCTATCGCCCTGCTGTTGGCTGGGGACCCCTGCTCTTGGTTTTTAACTTATTCCTCCACATTGGAACTCTGGGCTTTTCTGTACTCATGGTTTTCAGAATTAATGAAAACATCAATGAAAGCCAGAATAGCACAGTGAGTAAGGATTCAAGCATTGAGTTCATGCAAATCTTTGTTTAAAACCTAGTGTCAGCACTTGTCAGTGTGTGCCCTTGGGCAAGTTATTTAATATCCCTAACACTCAGGTCCTTCATCTGTAAAACAGATGATAATATCCCCCTCACATAGTGGCATATAGAGTGAACATTCACTAGCCATTGCTTATGATTACTAATAATTTGTGTCTAGACATGGCTCTTTAGATTTATGTATTTGCTGACTCTCTAGACCCAACTCTCACACACACACTCCCTTACTCCATGGATTTAAAGTTAAGAATCATCTAGTAAAAGCTGACCTACCTTGTCTCCCTGCCTGCATCTCCCACCATGCCCACTAACCTAGGGATTGTTCACCTGCAGATTACGTAAGACAGCAACATTTAGAAAGACTTTTTTTTTGATAGGGCAAAAGGAATGTCATAGGAATGCTCATTTTTATTTAACTAGTAATGACATTTTAAAAATACCATTTCTACTGTTAGCAGGATTTTATTAAAACTCTTTTTAGCTCCCCAAAAATCTAGAAAGGAAAAAGTATTGGAATACAGAATGAAAAGTCCTTCTCAAAAAAGAATATCAAGCAACTATATCTATACCATGCCATCTGGGAGCCTATATCTTTATCTGTTACACTGCCTTTGTTTTATTGTTCTCACTTCACTGGATAACTGAAAATTTTGTACAGATAAGGACTGGTCCCCAGTCTGGCACTTGAAATCCCTTCCCTACCATGCCAAAACAATCTCAGGCTATCCCTTTCAAATCTTCCAGGGCAATCTCTATATCCTCCTTTGAAAACTCTTCAAATGGTCAATCCTACTCTTCTGCCAGAAATATTATTCTCTCATGAAACCTTAGGGCACATATGTTGTAGCTAGTGATTTATCTTTATTTACTTCACTCGCTCTTCCCTGCCAGTCAAATAATAGATGCATATCTACATACTTGACAGTCTGCTTGCAAAACCTGCATTGAGTTGGGACATACAGACTATCTTGGTTATTTCAGATGAAGCCAGAATTTTTTTTCTTTCACAGAGAATTGTGAGATTTTTGCTCCCACCAACTGTATTCACCCACAATGCCCTTACTCCAGAACATCATAAAGAGATAAGATACAATCAGATAAAAAGTTAAATAATGAAAGAGGTAATAACTATTCAAGCAACAATGTAAAGAATATTACAAGACAGCATATGATTAATTGCAAAATTGATGGTATTGAAAAAACTATGCTATAATAGCCCCAAATTAGTGAGCATTCACTGTCTGTGTTAACTTGTTTATAAAATAGCATATTACTATCTTCACTACATTTTCTAGATACATTTTTTTTCTAGCTTTCTGGTTATTTTTCTAAGTCCCAAACTTCACAGGAGTTTTTCTAACCATCATCTCCAGCATCTCCCCATTTTTCCTGTCTTGAATTTCTTCAACTTCTTTTATCAGCTTCTCCATTTTTTAAGTGTACCTGATACAGTGATTTTCATCAAGCACTACCTTATGTTTGTCATAATTTTTTACAGACTCCCTATTACCAGCTTTCCAGATGGCACTTTCCCAGCTGGTTTGGGGCTAGCATAAAGACTCGCATCTCTCTTCTTCCTTGACTAAACAACCCTCACCAACCAGTCAAGCCCTACCACACTTATTCTCATTTCAGATATGTAATTAGGGTGATTTTTGGTTACTAGTCTACGGTGTTTGTTAGAACTAAACTGCAGTTTTTAACACTGGCTTGGGAGTCAGAGGACCAAGAGGTAAATCCTAAAGAGACTCATATTGGCCAACTTTGAACAAGTTACTGACTCATTGAAAACAGAGTAAAGTGGTGATTCTAGATATTGGTACTTTTAACTTTTATTACTTGATCATATATAAAATTGGCAACTCTATGAAGTAGGCTTTGTCTCTAACAGCAACAATAATGACAACAGAATGCAACAACCCATCTTCTGAAATGTTGCAATCTGTATGTTTGACAGCTTTTAGGTTAGCAGTCGTGATGGGAGATGTGAGTGGAGAGATGATGTATCTGGGCTTTTATCAGATAACTAGTGGCCTGGTGTATGAAATTCATGCAAGGGGTGGGGGTGTAGGAGAAGGGTGTTCCTCAGCCTGGCCTGTGCCCTCTGCAATCTGGGATCCCTCAGGGGATAACCGGCATTGGACATCCCTCTCACAATACAGAACTGCTGGCTCCTAACCATTCACCTGCCTGCCTGATTGCCCCTAACTTCTTCTGCCTGCCAGACTGATTGTCCCTAACTGCTCCCCTGATGGCTTGATTGCCCCTAACCACCTCTGCCTTGGTCCCACATCCAGGACCCAGGATTCTCTTCTCCAGCTGTCCACAGGCACCCAGGATCCAAGCTTCCCTCCCTCTGGTCAGCCATAGGCACCCAGGCTGGCTGCAGCCATAGGGGATGGTGGGCAGGTGTCTTTGCTTGGGCTGCAGCCTCAAGTGCTGGCTGCCTGGGACCATGGGTTAGGCAGCTTCTCCATCTACCAGGTTGTAGCTATCTGCAGGTACTGGTGCCGGGCACTGCAGGGTGGGCAGCTTTTCCATCTCCTGGGCCACAGCGAGGTGCAGATACTGCTGCCTGGGACTGTGGGGTGGACAGCTTCTCGGTCTACCAGGCTGCAGCCAGCTGCAGGTATTGATGCCTGAACCGCAGGCAGGTAGCTTCTCCATCTTCCCTAATATGCAGTGTGGGAGACTTCTCTGGCTGGCTACGGCCTGGGATCAGGGGGCAGGCGGCTTCTTTGTCTCCCGGGCTGTACCCATCTTTAGGTGCTGGGGCCCAGTTTCCCCCTCCCCCCCAGGACGTGGGGCAGGAATACTTTAAGCTTTGGCTGCTGTCTGTGGCCTGGACTCACGGGGCAGGCGATTTCTTCATCTTCTAGGCTACAGCAAGCCTCAGGCACTGGCACCCGAGTTCTCCCACCCCCACAGGCCCCGAGTATTGGTGGGGGAAGGGGACAGGGCTGCCACCATGTTTTCAGGTTAATTTGCATGCTCGCTCTGATTGGCTGGTAGCATAGTGGGTGACGGTAATTTGCATGTTTCTCTTTTATTAGTGTAGATGTTTGACTTAGATCTGTGGGGCATGTGAGAGATGGATCTGGAAAGTCAGTGAGTGATGAGGCCTGGAGAAATATGTTTAGACACAAACTACTAACAATAATAACAGGTAAGTTATTGAATACAACCAAACTGATGCAACAACAAATGAGATGACGAGGTGACTGCACTTTGTAACCTCTAACCTTTAATAAGTAACGCCATTCTGCAACTATTCTGCAGCTGATTATGTCCTACTAATATTTCAGTTGATTGCCTGGCACTTTTGGATAAGTAATGGAAGAGGAGTAACAGCATCTGGGTCTCCATCATTCCCTGACCCTACCACTGAAGGGATTCTCTCTGGGATTTTATATTTTTGCAAAACATAGAGACCTTTTTTTTTTTAAAAAAAAAATGTCTATTAAAAATATTCCATCAACAGATTGGACAACCTAGAATAAATGGGTAAATTCCTAGAAACATACAACTTCCTAAGACTGAATCATGAAAAAGAAAACCTAGAAAATCTGAACAGACCAATTACAAGTAAGAAGATTGATTCAGTTATCTAAAATTTCATAACAAACTAAAGTCCAGGATCAGATAGCTTCTCTGATGAATTCTACCAAACATTTAAGTAGGGATTAATACCAATCCTTCTCAAAATCTTCAAAATAATAGAAGAAGGAGTACTTCTAAACCCATTTTATAATCCAGCATTAACTGATACCAAAACTAGACACTGCAAGAAAAGAAGCTTATAGGCCAATATCCCTGATGAACATAGATGGTAAAATCCTCAACGAAATATTCGTAAACCAAATCAACAATATAGTAAAGATTGATATACCATGACCAAATGAGATTTATTCCAGGATTGTAAGGATGATTCAACATTTGCAAATCAATCATTGTAATAAACCATGTTAACAAAATGGATAAAAATCACATGATCATATCAAGAAATGCAGAAAGAAAAACATTTGACAGAATTCAACATTAATTCATGATAAAAATTCTCAACGAACTAAGTAGAGAGGGAATGGCCCTCAACATATTAAAGAACATATATGACAAGACCAAAACTAACATCATACTCAATGGTGAAAAGCTAAAAGCTTTTTCTATAAGATCAGGAGCAAGATAAGGATGCTAACTCTTATTCAACATAGTACTGGAAATCCTAGCCAAAGCAGTTAGGCAAGAATAAAAAAATCACAAGGCATTCAAATCAGAAAAGAAGAGAAACTGTATCTATTTGCAGATGATATGATATTATATATAGAAAACCCTAAAGACCCCACCTAAAAAACTGTTAGAACTAGTAAACAAATTCAGCTGCAGGATAGAAAATCAATGTACAAAAATCTGTTGCATTCCTATATACTAGCAATGAACTATCAGAAAGAGAAATTAAGAAAACAATTCTATTTACAATTGCATCAAATAACAAAATACCTAGGAATAAATTTAACCAAAGAGGTGATACATGTGTACTCTGAAAATGATAAGAGATTGATGAAAAGAAAAGTAAAAGATACAAGTAAATGAAAATATATTCCGTATTCTCACATTGGAAGAATTAATATTTGAAGATGTTCTAAAACAATCCCTATCAAAACTCCAATGGCATTTTTCACAAAAATAGAACAAATAATTCTAAAATGTGTATGAAACCACCAAAGACCCCAAATAGCCAAAGAAATCTTGAGAAAGAAAAACAAAGTTGGAGGCATCATGCTTCTTGACCTCTCTCTCTCTCTCTCTCTCCCTCTCTTTCTTTCTCTCTCTCTCTTTCTCAGCCACGAGAAAGAAGGAAATCCCGCCGTTTGCTTGAGGCATTGTGCTAAGTGAAATAAGCTACACAGGAAAAGACAAATACTCCACAGTATCACTTACATGTGGAATCTAAAATTAAAATTAAAATAGTTATAGAAAAGAAACAGAGAGTAGAAAAGTGGTTGCCAGGGACTGGGGTAGGGGTGGGGAGAGAGAGGGAATAAAGGCTGGTAACAGGTTACACTCTCAGCTAGAAGATGAATTAGTTTTGAGGATCTAAGGTACAATTTGCGATTATAGTTGACTGTACTGTTTTGTATAATTGAAATTTGCTAAGAGAGTAAAACTTAAAGTTCTCATAAACACAAAAAGATATATATATATAAGGTGATAAATGTGTTAATTTAACTAACTGGGGAGAATTCTTTCACAATATATATATATATATATATATATATATATATATATATATACTAATTTACAATAATTTACACTTCAAATAGCTTACTATTTTATATCCATTATAGCTCAATAAAGTTAAAGTTTTTTAAAAATTTAATGATATCAATCACTGCTAATTTTTTGGTGTTTTATCCATTGTCCTTAGTGAAAACTTATTAAATAAGTAGTTCTTTTTCTGTTAAAATCCTTAGTCTGGCATCACTTTTATTTATTTCAATAATTTATTTAATCATCATCCATAATATACTTTTACCAATGAAATGATAATAATATAAATGTGCTGTTCAAGACTTTTATCCAATAAGGGCAACAATATTATAATACTGCTGACACCTTGTGTTGTGTATAATTTGTCAATTGTACAAGTGGATATTATTTCTAATTTCAAGAATAGAGATTTGGTATTTCAGGGAGATAATTGATCAGTGTTTGATATATATATATATGTAATATATATATCACCTATATATGAGGTTGATCATCTATAGCTAAGAATCCCAATGTAGAGGGGAAAAGTAAAACAAATTTGTTTGATACTATTTTATACAAATATATTTAGACTTTTTAAAACAAGGAATGCTATATAGCTTTCAAATTCATGGATAACTTCCCTCAAGTGATACTTGTCAGGAATATAAATAAAATTTAAGAGACAAATTTGGTACATAAATAACCCAAGAGCAGTGATGTGAAAAGTGATTTCTCACATCCAAATGTATTGCTGTGGTCAGCAAACTCAGTCAATAGAGCCAAATATCAACAGTACAATGATTGAAATTTCTTTTGAGAGCCAATTTTTTTAAACTTAAACTTCTAACACCACTTCTTCAAAATAGACTTTCCCAGGCCATGGTATTTTGTAGAAGAGCCACACTCAAGGGGCCAAAGAGCCACATGTGGCTCTCAAGCTGCAGTTTGCCGACCACGGGTCTAGACAATGACAAACATATGCACATTTTAAATATTCAATGTATGTGGAGTGGAGCTAGCTAGTTAAAATATCAGGATTGATTTCTTTCCCTTTATTCTTCTTTCAAGTAATCAACTGGCCCTAGACATAATCAATGAGCAGTTTACAGGTTAACAAAATCATTCTTTTCAACCATATTCATACTCCTGAGAACTACCTCTGGACAGTGTTGGGAAAATAATCTGGCTGAGTTCTAGTCCCATATCTTCCAGTTATTTAGGCAAAATGTTTTCTTCTTAATGCTTCAGTTTCTCCCTGTGTACATCCTTTTAATGAATGTGATCGGACTAAAACCTAAATCGAAATACTGTTGTCACTACTCTTCTCAAAACCCTCCAGAGGATTTCAATTGGCATAAAGACCTGCTGTTAATAGCCTTTGGGGCTGTAGCTCTGACTTCTCATCTTTCCACTAACCTTTACCCATACTGTTTATCACTCCATCCCAGCCATACTAGCCTCCAGGAAACCAAGCACACTCCCTCCTTTCCCTGATATCTATGTGGTTCGCTTCCTTTCTTCCTTAAGTCTTACCTAAATGTCTCATTCTCAATGAACCAGTCAAATCTCCACACTACTTATGCCCTTCTCTGATTTTTCTCCATATTATTTATAATTATCAAATATAGTGTACACTTTACTGGCTCGTCTGATTTATTATGTGTCTCCCCTCATAGAATGAATATTCTACAAGAGCAAGGATTTTGGTGGTTTTGTTTGTTTTTTTGGTTTTTGGTTCAGTGTTGCATCTCCAGCACCTAGAATCATATCTGGAATATATACAGCACTTCACAAATATCTGTTGAATGGATATATAAATTGATGATATATTTCTTAAGCACATGTAACTTGCCTTATATCATGTTGGTTGCTGTGGATCCAAGGGTGAACGAAGTTGCAATTCTAACCTTTAAGGTGGTTACAGTCTACAGATGTGATTCAACTCTTGGCCAACAGCTGGGTAGCTTTAATAAGATAATTAAGTACAAGGAATATTGGTTACATGGAGGTGGAAGCATCAAAATCTTATAGAGACTGGAAGGGTATTCGAGCTGAGATGTGTAGCATTCCATCATTTAAATAAAGCCAGAAGTACTGAGAGGAGAAAGATGTTAAGTATTAGGGAATTTCTTGCACCACAGAATTTTTAAAATTAAAAGAATGGAAGTGTGTTTGGCAGCAACTGCAATGGTAGAGTGTATATGTTACCATTACTTACCTGGGTTAATTTTCCTCTTCCCATTGGCATCATTTCACAGAGTATCCCATGATATAATTTATGGCAGAAGACAAGCATACATATTTGATTTTTCCTGGAACAGATCATTAAAATACAGATATCCATATTGGTCAAATAATATATGTCAAAGAATATGTGAAATATTTAGCCTGCCTAAGCATTTTTAAAACCTGCTTTTCAGTAATTAAAAGCTGTTATCTCTAACTTCTCAGGCGGAGTACAAATTAAGTAGGACACTCTGAAAAAAATTAGTCTTAAAATAAGCCATGCTATATTTCTCAAGTGTACAAATTGTTTAATTAGAATCGGGAAGTGAATAGAGGGGCTTAAAATAAAGACCTTCAATTTCAAATTAAATCTGAAAATGGACCGTGCTTAGCACTGGCATTTAAAAAAAAAACAAAAAGAGAGAGCTAAGAATTATGGAGGCTGCCAAAACCAGTTTGGCTCAGTGGATAGAGCATTGGCCTGCGGACTGAAAGTTCCCAGGTTCGATTCCAGTCAAGGGCATGTATCTTGGTTGCGGCCACATCCCCAGTAGGGGGTGTGCAGGAGGCAGCTGATGGATGTCTCTCTGATCAATGTTTCTAACTCTCTAGCCATCTCCCTTTCTCGCTGTAAAAAGTCAATAAAGTGTAGTTTTAAAAAAAAGAATTATGGAGGCTGAAATGGAACTTTGAGATTTTTTGAGATCATTAAATGATTTTAATTTAAAATTTGTATAAGTATTGATTGAAATGTGTATTTTGCCTTTTTATTTTAGTAGGTAATTTTGAATATATTTTAGAATAAAATAAATCTTTAGATGTTATGAAAAAGATTTATTTTTTGAATTTTTACATTTAATTTAATTTACATTTTTATATTATACTCAAACTTTGTACACTTTGAAATAAACTGCATTTCTTTTTTTAGTCATTTAGATAAGGAGTCAGCAGATTACACCCTAAAGACTGTTTTTATATAGTCTGCATGCTAAAAATATTGTATATGTTTTTGTTTTTGTTTTTTAATATATTTTATTGATTTTTCACAGAGAGGAAGGGAGAGGGATAGAAAGTTAGAAACATCAATGAGAGAGAGACATAGATCAGCCGCCTCCTGCACACCCCCTACTGGGGATGCGCCCGAAACCAAGGTACATGCCCTTGACCGGAAACGAACCTGGGACCTTTCAGTCCGCAGGCCGACGCTCTATCCACTGAGCCAAACAGGTTTCAGTATTTTTTAATAATTGGAAAAAATCAAAAGAACAATATCTGTGACATATAAAAATGTTATGATATTCTGATAACATTCCTATTGGAGCATAGCCACACTCACTTATGCTGCTTTCGCTTTACTGACTTGTGGCTATAGAGATGCTATTGCCCACAG
The DNA here is from genome assembly GCA_011751065.1 of Lasiurus cinereus. NCBI lineage: Eukaryota > Metazoa > Chordata > Mammalia > Chiroptera > Vespertilionidae > Lasiurus > Lasiurus cinereus. The sequence continues at coordinate 181,087 of JAAGEH010002271.1, read as the reverse complement.
ATCTGAAAATATTTACTGTTCATCCTTTATAGAAAAAGCTTGCTGACTTCTGCTTTTGATCATTATTGTCAATAAAGCACAAAGTATGTGAAAACCTTGACTGTAATAGTTTAGTATAACTACAAGAAAAAATAACATTTATATTTTAAATAAACACTCACTTTTCAATCAGTTTTTGTTGGTCTTCTAAATATTACTGGCCTATTTAACAGGACATATAAAACCATAGTTGTGCACATATCTGTTGATTTTTCATGTTTTCAGTATGTGTTTGTCAATGGGGAAGGAATGAACATAGTTTGTTGACTTGATTTATGACTTTCAGTTTTTAGACACAGGGTAGGCAAGGCTCCATTGGAACTCTTGCCCCAGCTCTGCAAAGGTAGAGGGACTGAGAAACAAGGCAAGTACAGAAGCAGAAAGTGAGCAGAGCGGCAACCAAGCAACTGATTCAACAGAAGATACTTAAAAAAAAAAAGAAGAAGAAGAAGAAAGAAAGAAAGAAAAACTGAGCAAATTAGTCAAAGAAGCACGCATACCTCTGTGCCTGGTGGGAACCTGTGGGCCCTAAGGAGTAGATTAGCCCTGGGAAAAGCTTTCTCTTCCCTAGTCTCTGCACGCATCATGAAGGAGCTGCCTGCAGCACAGTGCAATTATTAGTCATACCCGTAACGTAATGAGACCTGACTCAGTGAATCCACCCATGCACCCAGGAATCACTAAGAATCCAAAGGTTATAGAAATATTACATGCACAATTACTTATCAGAAGCACCTTACATGGAACTTTCAACCTGCGGCATTAACGATGCAATACTTGGTATTGCTTGTGTCTGAGACTCATTTGTCAGCAACATTGGTGGAGGACCTTTGGGCTCCAGACACTGCAGGAAGAGCAAAACGATATAAAATTATTTCATTCAGTAGTGACTCCAGCCACGCATTGACTATTGAGCACCTTCCCTGTGGCTGGTCCAAACTGATGTGTGTTCAACGTGTAAAATACAGACTGGATTTTAAAGGCTTACTATGGAAAAAGTAAAGAATGTAACGAGGCTTTTAAAAACACTTTGAACCCCAGCATCTCCGGAATGGGTACATACCATTCTCTTTGATCATTTGCAAGTGCTAATTTCCTATCCTGGGCTGGACCTTCTCCCTCTTCATGCTTGTCCTGTTCAGGAAGTGTGTCATGATTCTTGGTCTTGTTCTACTTCTGGGACAGTGCATCACCATGGGTGGACCTGGACCCTGATCTCTGCATCAATAGTTCCGGTTTTAGACTCTACACTGAGCATAATCCTTGAGAAGAGCATACTGTATAAGGAGTCCAGAAAGCATAGGCTTTCGTTGAAAAGGCTGTATTTGACCTTCACTGTTGCAGTTTTTAGTTGTGGTATCTTAACTTTATGAGCTTGGACTTTCTCTTCACAGGCTAACTAGTTCATTGTAACACCTACATTGAATCTTCGAAGGAGGTTGAACTCTTCAATTGTCCCTTTATTCTTTTTCAGTTTCTTAATTCTTTCGAACCAAAAAGCAGTCTTGATTGCTAGGGGTTGGAGGTAAATGAACTAATTGTTTCGCTCGATTGTGGGAAGTGCATGCCACTTTCTGAAAGTCAAGCACTCCCACTGACACAAATAGCCCGTTTTCTATACACTCCTGCTAATTTGCCTGGTTTCCAACCAAGACCAGCTGGCTAACTTTAGTCTGTCAAGAAACAGCCGAGTCTGATCTGAACCTGGTCTTTTCCTAAAGTACGGGTGAAGAATTTTCTTCCAAATTCCGTCTCACTTGGACTGGATCATCTTACCTTTTTCTAGTGCAGATGATTTGTGATAGCATATATACCCCCTAAACATGCCGGAGATAAAGTTAAATAGGAATAATAGTCAATCACAAATCTATTCCTTTGTTTAGACTTGGGCTGTGCGCTGCTGTCTCTGTCATCTGTTTTTTTGGTAGTCGTTTGAGGAACTGACTGTTTTTTAAGTAATTAAAGAACAATACTTCTCCCGGGGATAATGAGTCATTTACATTGGAGTGGTTTTTATTCTTTCATCTGGAACTATATAATGCAAAATTAATTTCGTGTTTTGAGCCTCTCATCATCCTGGAGTATTAAACATAAAAAGGGATATTATGAACAAGTCTGCTTCCTAGGATAAATCTGACTGACTTAGAACTTATAAACCCGGGGAAGAACTCTATGAACCACAAAGACCATAGAGAGGAACTATGGGAGTAATCATACCATCCAGACTCAAGGAAGATGAACATGTACTGTATCATCTGTCTCCTTGGTGGACATTACTTTTGGTCAGTTTGCTGCAAGGCTGTGTTGGGTGGTATGGAGCCAGAAAGTAGGGATAGATTTTAGGAATGGTTAAGAGCTTCGGAAGGCAGAATCAATGACTATCATTCTCCCTTTGAAAACAGGATCCATCCCTAACAATGAACGCACTTCCAAGGCAAACGTATTTTCTTGGGTGCCTTTGGGCTGAAAGAAAAAACTGTTTTCAGCAGCTCCACATGCATCCATTCTTATTACTTCATTTGCAGCCGAGGCGGTTTTTAAGGTTAGCCTCAGTATTTGTTTGTCAGGGGTGATTTATTCTGTAGGAGCAGGGGGTTGCGGAGGTGGGCCAGCCACTTACTACAGTAGGTGGGAAGTAGGGATATCTGGACAGAAAGAATGGTTCTTTCTAGGATGATGTTGTAGACTATCAGGAGCCCTTTGACTCCTGTGGTGGTGGTTTCTGTTGTAACTTTCCAAATGTCTGTGAGTTGTTACCACCTCTCTAAAAAATCCCCACAGGAGGTTGCTCTCTGAGGAAGAAGAGGGAGAGACTTTGCATGTTTCTGTTGTCTGGTTGCCCTGATTAGTATCAGGTCACCCGGCTTGTGAGCACCCTGTTGTTTTTATGTCGAACTGACATGGCACTCTTTGGACTACCGGCACAGGGGCTTTCAGGAAGCCTCTGAACTTTCCCAGGCAGGGAAGCAGGTAATTGGAAGCAGCTCTGGAAGCTGGATCTGTTCACCACCGTCTGTTATTATCACCTAGACTCGGCCTCTTGTGAAGGCTGGGTATCTGAGAAGCCTGCCTCTGAAGTCTCAGTGGCAATGAATAATGCCCACCCCTAAATCAAAATTCCTACTGCTCCTCTTGCTGGTAATGTAAGATTCTTCCTGTTTCTTTCATAAATTAGTTGATAACTGTCTCCTCTTCTCTTTCGAGTGAAAGGATTTTAATTACACAATGCTCAGGAGCACAAAGCGTCATCTCGCTGCTGGCAGACAATGGAAGCTCGCGATTAAAGCACATTAAACCTTCATTGAGGCTGTTTACACATTTGCAGCGGTGGCTGTGGTCATTTCTGATAGCAGGGACAATAAATCAAAACCTTAGGATGTCCTTTTTTATTAGCCAATGATGGTATAGCCTGTGGTGGCTTTTTAACTATTCATGTGTAAAATGGGGTGATATAATTTGTAATTAAGGAATTAAGTAGTTTTTATTCCCCCAGCAGATATTTAGGGCTTTCCTATCATTTGGAAGATTCAAGCTGGCTTTGAAATAGTGCATTGATAGTTCTCTGTTAGTGATTACAAAGCACTGTGCATGCTGGGGACTTCCAGAGGTATTTCTTGGGGATCACATTACTCCTGTAACTCAGGTATTGCCACCATAGTGGTGGTATTGAACCCAAACAGGTATAAAAAGAAAAGCCACCTGACCTTCTGGGGCGGGAGTAGGGAGGTTGTGGTGGGGAGAGTGGGAATGGGAAGGGGAAATGACATGTGGAGAGAGAACTCTCTGGGAAATCAGGAGAGATCTGTGTTCTTATCCCAACTGGACCACAGGTGTGTGGATTTCAGCTTGTTACTTAATCTCTCTAGCCACAGTTTCCTCATCTGTAAAATGGAAGTCATAACATCTGTCTTATTCAGAGGACTGATGAGATAGTCTGCCACAGTGCTGGGCACAGTTACTGGTTCAGTAAAAGATGCCCAGTAAATCTGGATACCTTCAATTGTTCACCATCTGCAGTCTGTGGTAGAGTGGCCTGATCTTTCTTGTCTCTTCCAAGAGAACTGCATGAAAAAGCAAGAATGCTGTGGCCTATTTAAATCCGCCAAGTATCATCTTTTTTGTCTTCTAGCAGGGAATCACAAATGAAATTTTGCAGAATTTTAGTTTGATACCAATGATAAGGTTTTAATTTATAATTTGAACTCAAATCCCAATGTCACCAATTCATGTAAGAGGAAATATACCGAAAAGGAGAAATTTTTAAAACATGCATATCTTCTTTGAAATGCTGAGTCAAGTTTTCTTGAGTTTCAGAAGGTTTCTGGAAATATTTGCAAAGTGTTTTCATTGTGATTGTTAGAGAGACAGGCAATCCTGAAATCCTGAGGTGCGGGGAGGGGACGTTGATAGCACAAATCCCATTTGCAAATTGTCCTAGGATATTACAAACTCTCACTCTTTCAGATTTTACACTCTCATCATCACATCAGGAAACAGATGTTTGTTTCCTTGTTTACCATCAGTTGCTGATGTATTTAAAGCTGCCACATTTTCAATTTGTGTTTGTTCTTTTCATCCAAGCAACTAGCAATAGGTAGGCCACCAAAACTGTAGACATGACATGGTCGGATAGAAATAAGTTTTTTTATTTCTTCTAAGAAAATATATTAGGATTTATTCTGCTTTGAATGTTATTGTTACATTATTACTATTATTATTATATTGATACATAAGACTTAATATGTTGATACCAATATAAATATATAATTTTCTATAACAATATATAATAGCAGTCATTAATACTTATATTTAATATCCTATCTAATAAAAGGGTAACATGCAAATTGACCCTAACTGCAGAATGACGGGGAATGACCAGTCGCTATGATGCTCACTGACCACCAGGAGGCAGGTGCTTAATGCAGGAGCTGCCCCCTGCTGGTCAGGGTGCTTCCATAGTGGGAGCACCACTCAGCCAGAAGCTATCTCATGGCTGGCCAGCACAGCATTGGTGGCAGAAGCCTCTCCCATCTCCACAGCAACAATCAGGATGTCTGACTAATGGCTTAGGCCTGATACCCTGGGGAGTGGCCCTAAGCCAGTTGATTGACATCTCCAGAGGGGTCCTTGACTGTGAGAGGGTGCGGGCCAGGCTAAGGGTCCTCCCCCACAACTCCAGTGCATGAATTCTTATGTACCAGGCTCTAGTATTATCGTATCCCTATTTACTTATCGCCTGACAGGTACCAGACCTAATATACATTGATTAAAATCCTCACAACATCCAAGCAAGATGGAAATTATTGTCCTGAGGTTACAGGTAGAGAAAGTGAATGAGGCTCAGAGAGGTTTAGCACCTTTCTCAGTGCTGCAGAGCTAATGTGTCAAAACTGGGATTCACAGTCAGCCTGGTCAGTTTGCAAACCCAAGCAGCTTTTCCATACCCTGCTGCCTCTCTTCTTGGAGAATGAACCACACTCTAATGAAAGATGTGTTCCATGTGGAATAACAGTGCACAGCCATTCGTGGCAGAGCTCTTGAGCTGTTGCTATTTTAGTCTCTTTTAAGGCTGCAAATATTCCGAATATGTGGCCCCTTCCTCTGGGCAAATTTTAACCATCTCCTGAATTGTATTACAAGGATATGCTTAATTTACCATGGGTTGTTTAGGAGTGCTCTTGAGTGAGGGCAGTCACTGGGGCAGTTTATTTTCACGGTTACACAAGGGGTGGATTAATAAAATACCAATATAATTTTAAGGAAACTCAGCTGGCCCTAGGTGGGCATAACAGATTCTGAGTGATGACAGCTACCTTTGCCCCAATTCCTATTTGTACCCTAATGCAGATATCACTGACTTGTGTTTCACAAGACCAACTTTTCAGGCAATATAAAGATTTTTCTTTTAGAAAATTTGAATTGAACCTTATTTACTGCTAGTGACCCAGTGCATAAAATTCATGCACATTAAAAGCGGATTATTTAGAGGAAATAGTTTAATATTGCTATTGGCCCTTTCTCTATAATAGAAGTGTCAGAGATGAAAGAAAATTAGTAAAATGTGTATGAAAACCTTCCTCCTGTTAGAGTCTGGGGCTCACCATGGGACCAGAGTCAAGTCCCCACCCACCTACATGCACCTCAAAATTGCATGAGACCCAGACCCGGCCAGGCCCCCCCCCACCCCATTGGGCTAGATTCAGACTCAGCCAGTCCCATCCTTGTCAAGCCCTGCCAGGCAGGGGGCATAGCCTCAGGTCCCCTGACCTGGGGCCAGGATAGGGGTTGTAGCCTGAGGTTCCCCCAGACCAGGGTGGGGGGCATGCCTTGAGGTCCTCCGTCAAGCCCCGCCAGGTGAGGGGTACAGCCTCAAGTCCCCTTACCCAGCACCGGGAGGGAGGGCACATCCTCAGGTTCCCTGTCAAGCCCCACCAGCAGGGGTGAAGCTGGGTGGGGACATGGCCTGATTTCTCCTGACCCAGCACTAGGGTGAACCTTGAGATCTCCCATCAATCCCCACTAGGTAGGAGGCATGGCCTGAGGTCCCCTGTTAAGCCCTGCTAGGTGGGGGATGCGACCTGAGATCCCCTAGTCCAGCATCAGGACAGGAAGCATACCTTTGAGGTCCCCTGTGAAACCTTGCCAGTTGGGGGGAGTGGCCTGAGATTCCCTGCCAAACTCCATAGGGGCAGGGAGGGCGTAGCCTCAGGTCCCTGCTTATCACTCGTTAAGGAACTTGGCCTCAGCTGTGGGTGCATCCAGTTTTGTAATGGAGTGATGGGTCAGTTTGCATATTCCCTCTTTATTAGACAGGATAGGTTTGCTTTCTTCCTGATTTTTTTAACCATATTTAGTTTAGGCCCAAAAACTTGGAATCATTTTTGTCACTTTTGCCTTACATGCCATACCTAATCTACCCATAAACCCTGATGGCCTATCTTAAAGATATACAGAGAATATGAAGGCAGCACCTCTGCAGTAATACAAATATGTCAAGGCAGTGAGGTAATTTGTAGTTTTTGTAAAGCCTATTTTACTGAGACAGATACTCCAGATATAGGGAATCCTGGTATTCTGTCCCAAAGAGTAATCAAGTAGAGAATCTAGAATAGTTATTTGGCAATTATGAGGATCTTCAGACTCTCTGGAATTTTGTTAAGAAATTATTTCAAATAATTCAAATTAAATATCCAAGCAGTATTTAATGATCAAGAAAGGATGTCCCCAAATTGGTAGTAAACCCCTGTAATTATAGATGCATGTAGCTTTGTTTTGACAGTTAAAGAGTTTTATTTCGTTGTACATCCATATATTTGTTCCCTAGGCAGTAAAGGACTAAAGGCAAAATTCCCAAGTACAAAAGCAATTTACATATGCCAGGCTCTCAGAGAATCACCCTAGCTAAGAATCAGGTGTCATGGAGGGTTGAAGAAGTGACTGACACAAAAGATTTTTGAGTATAAGAGTCAATCATCATCTGCCTTTATTATTTATAAAAATCCCTAAAATAGTGCATTTTGAGCAGGACTGCTTCCACCAAGATAAATTAGTTGCAAAATACAATCCTACATAATGAAAAACGTTAAATATAGTATATGTTCAGTATTATCTTATCTGATCAATAAAGCATTTGCCAAAAATGAAAAATCTGGTTTTAGCCTTTTTAATGAAGACTATAAGCATTCTTAACCAACAAATTCATATGTGTTTTAAGGGGACTATAGAATGATTCAAGGGTAGGCAAACTTTTTCTGCAAAGACCAGGTAGTGAATATTTTTGGCCTACTAGGCCATATGATCTTGGTGGTGACTATCCAATTTTGCAAAACAAACGTACTATGTAAATAAAAAGGCATGTGTTCTCAGAAAGCTGTCTTTACAAAACAGGTGCTGAGTTGGAATTGGCCCATGGGCTGAGCTATAGTTTGATATTCCTTCAATACACCATCATTAGAGTAAGCAGTGCTTGCTCTAAATAATACCAGCTGCTATAGGTATAACATTAAAGGGAGTGGACAGGAAAGTCACTTATCACAATAGTTGCCATCTTTTTCTCTAATAGATCAATTCCTAAAAAATAGAAGAGCTATTTAAAATATATGAGAAATAATTTAGTTAATGGCAAAATATTTGAATCATTTCTACTTAACATCACAGTAAAGAATATGACATTGCCTGGCATCACCTCCATTACTCAAGGTTTTTATAAAAATCTTTATTGTTGAAAGTCTTACATCTGTTCCTCTTTTCCCCCAGTGACCTCTCCCACCCCTTTGAGAATCCTAGCCAATAGAATAATAAAGAAAAAGAAATGTGGTATAAATATTGGAAAGGAGACCAAACTATCATTATTTAAAAGTGATATGATCTTTTGCCTAGAATATTTAAGGGGATCAACTGAAAACTTATGCAATTAGGAAACTAACCATAAGGTAAACATTTTTTTAATTAATTGCTTTGTTGTATACCAAAAATAACAATTAGAGAATGTAATGCTAAAAAATTGGACAAAAATCTTACACCTGTAAATGAGGACAGTGGTGGGGGTAAGGGCATGGAGGGGGGTGGGAACCAGGTTGAGGAGAACTATGAGGGGAAGAAAGAAGAACATTTATAATAATCTGAACAATAAAAATTTATTTTTTTAAAAAAGATTATGACTCGCCTGGCCATTATTAATGGTTGAGTCAACCTGTCAATCAGGAGATCACTGTTTGATTCCCAGTCAGGGCACACATCTGGGTTGCAGGCCCAATCCCCAGTGTGGAGCATGTGGGAGTATACATATATTGAGTGTTTTATCAAACAACAAGGACCATTGATGTTTCTCTCTCTCTCCCTCTCCCTTCCTCTCTAAAATCAATAGAAAGATATATTTAAAAGAAAAAAATTCATTCCCAATAATCAAAAACTAAAAATGCCAAACTAATAAATGTGTAAAGCCTAAATAACAGTACTATAAAAGTTTACTAAGAGAAATACAATACTACCCAAATAAATGAAGTAGTGGTTGAGTTTCTGGCATAAAAATACCAATTTAATTAAATATTTTCAATTTTCCTCAAATATATTTATAAATTCAGTGTAAACCCACTTAGAGTCCTTTCAGGCATTTTGTGGAATTGGATAAGGTGACTTTGGAATTCAATGAGAAGAGTAAATGTGAAGGCAGAACTAAGCAAAATGTCGAAAAGAACATTGAGGGGGGCTTGCTTCTCTAAATATAAGGCTACAGTAATTAAAACAGTGTTGTATAGTTTCAAAAATAAATAATAGATCAGTGATACACAATATAAATTTCAAAGTTAGCCTCTCATAAAACTATATGAGTAATAAAGGTAGTATTTCAAATTGGTGAGGAAAAAAACTATTCACTAAATTATCTCAAGCCAACTAGTTTATTCATCTAAGATATAAATTTACATTCCATTTTTATACTATGTGTGAAATAAATTCCAGATGGACTAAAAATCATAAAAACATATAAAAATTATAAAAATATATTTATAAATTTTGGTTGGGAAATACCCAAGAAGGAAAATACTACAGAGATTTTTGACTTAAACAAATATGTATGTGTGTCTCATAATATTTGTCAAATATCTCAATATACTAGTATGTATTACACAAAGGTTTAATATCCCCCCAAATAGACAGAGCACCTTAAATTAATTAAAATAACCAAAACAATCCTTTCAAAAGAAAATGAACAAAGTATACATATATTGGGTATTTTATCAAACAGCAAGGACTATTTTGTATGCTTTATTTAATCCTCACAACTCTATGGTATACCATTTTATTATAGAAAAGCATGTTAAAATAATTTCCTCTATCAAATTGAAAGATTTATAATATTAACTATTAGAAATGTTTGCAGATATGGTCATTTCCTATACTTTTTATTGGGAATAAAATTGGCTCAGCATTTTTGGTGATCAGTTGGTTGTTTGGTCCCTCTTTAAAATGGTCATGGCCTTTGACCTAGTAATCCCACTTACAGTAAACTTTCCTGCACAAAAACTAATAAGTATGTATTAAAACTTATGTGTAAGAATAATCAGTGAAATATTGCTTCTAATAGAAAAAAGTTGGAACAATCTAAATGTTATCATGCATTATTCTGACAAACCAAAAGTAATGTGGGGAATGTAATATCTTACCTTAAATTGTTTGGAAAACTTGTTTAAGAGTTGAAAATGGGCAAAAAAGATGACTAAGTATTCTTTCACTGGAGTGTAGATGTTGTCTAGTGACTCTCCATGAATTATCTGAGTCCATAAATGGATGCCCCTGTATATTTCTATTGACTAGGCTATTGTATAACTCTGGAAGGGTTGAAGTTAAGTTGTAGAAAATGGATATTAATACAATGATTCATGTCCATACGAATGCAAATGAACTATGTTCCATAGAAATATGATTGATTTCCACTCTATAAAAGAAACACACCTCAAACAGTACATTTCATTGCCCCGTGGAATATTAACTAGTTTTGTATCTATTAACTTACTCATTTCAGAATTCCTGATTTCCTTTGTGTATAATAGTTGTTCTTTAAGTTCTCCTCTAACTAATCTTAGTAACCTATGAGTGGAAAACAATCTTTGACACATGGTCATTTTATATTTTCATGAGAGTCAGGATTATACCTTTTACAAATTATACATTAACATATTAAAGTGGTTGCTTTTTATGAGGTAAGAAGTTCTTTATTGCATGGTATTTGCTGTGGCTTTAGTCATCTGTTCTTATTCAAAAGCAAAATCAATTTTGTTGTTCTCTGGACAACATTAAGATTTTATTTGATGATATTGTTGAGTTTTATGTTGAGACAAGGATGGAGCTTAACTATTGTACATGAGAACAAGGTGAGCCAGGTAATATTTACTAGACATTAAGTCTTATCCTAAGTTTTACAACACAGACTTCATAAGAAATGTATGCTGACGGAGGAGGAATTGTGGGAAAAAAAAAATTTAAGACATTGGAGTGCACCCGTTTAAAAAAACACAAAACCCAGCTCCCATGATAATTAAAATATTAGGCATGGCGCTTGAAATATATGTTTTTTAAATGTTGTATCCTTAACCTTTTTTCCCTTTGACAAGATAAAATGCGTGATGGGTATTAAATTTCAACAAAATAGACTTGTGCCCTGTTCTAATCCCTTTTGCCATATGTGGGCTGCCAACACTGGTATTTGTTGAGGTAGAAGTGAAAGCACAATAATACAGACTTTTTCATGCAGCCAACTCATTCTTCTTGTCATGTATGCAGTGCCTCAGGGAGGGAAAAATCAAGGTGCTTAAGGAAAGAGAAAAGTAAAACAGAAGTGAGAACTCAATCTGTAGAGCTCTGTGAAGTGCCACTGCTTCTTTCCTTCTTACAATCAGTTAATCACCCTATAGAATGCCGGAGTAGTCAGAGCCTGAGCTGAAACAATGAATTCCATTTTTTCTCTCCTTTAAATGTCTCCTTTTCAGTTATACAGTATTTTATGAAAAATTGATGTCTTGCTAGTCAACATGATGAATGTTGGGACATGCAGGGAATAGTTTAAAGAGTTTGTTTTAACAGTTATGCATTTAAATTGTCCCATTATAGTAGACATGTTTCCTCTGCCAACAAAAAATCAGTTCTTAAAGGTCCAGTTCTCCTGGAATTTTTTTTCCTGCTTTCAATCATTTTGATGGCAATTCTGATGAATTCATGAATTAAAATTATTTCATCCAAATGTTAGATTTCAAGGTGGCAGTTTGGGACCTTTTTTTCTTTTATTGCAGGCTTTAATGCATAATGTGGGAGACATTTAGAGTTTAAAATATGACATATTCTCTAAGGAAAACAGATATCTAGGCTCAGTAGGGCATTTGTCTGAAAGCAATTAAGTTGTGCAGTGCAAATCAGTATAAAAGCCATTTCTGCACATTGGTGTAGTTTAGTTTAAGTCCAGTTCTCAGGTCAAGGTCCCAGTCTCAGATATTGTTCATAGAAGATAAAGGATAAATATTTATTGAACAGATGAGCACAGAGAAAGCATCATCCATTACTCCAGTCCATAAATGGGAAAACAAAGGTAAATTACCTTTTTCACTCCCTTTTTTCTTTTTCTACTTACCCCAGAATCAGCCTATCTAATAAAAGAGTAATATGCAAATTAACAATCACTCGGCTATATCCACTAGCCACACCCACTGGCCACATCCACTGGCCAATCAAAAACAAGTATGTAAATTAACCCCAACCAAGATGGCTGCGGTCATGGAGAGAGCAGGAGGGAAGCTTGGGTTTCCATGGCAATGGAGGAAGCCAAGCTTTCTATACACCCTGGTGGGCCCAAGCCTCCATTTAAAGCTACAAAGTTTCAATTATGGAAGATAAATAAATTCTAGATACTAGGGCCTCCACTTGGATCGCCGGGGGCCATTGCTGGCCTGCAAACCACCAAAGGCCCTTCACCCAGAGGAACCCTCACTCTGACCCCAGTTGGCCTGGCCCTGATTGGCTAGACCTAGGGACCCCACCTGTGTACGAATTTTGTGCACCAGGCCTCTGGTGGATTTATAAACTCATATGGCTATACCTTAAAGAGCCATTAATGCCAACTTTTGCATTTTACAGATGGGACAATTAGAGGTTTGAAGTGGCTGACCACAGGTGCATAGCAAGTTAATGGCATGACTGCCAGATGGCAAATCCAGGCCTTCCAGCTATAAATCCAATGGACCTTTTGTTGTGCCAGCTTGCCTTCAGGTGTTTCTATATCTAGTAAAGGGGCAACTCACCACCTTAGAGCCCTCAATAAGGGGGGATCAGTGGCAACATAGTTGGGCCAGTGTCTGGTACTATTCTAATAGACAGGTAAACATGACTGAAATTGAAGAAAATGTACTTATTGAAACTCTTCTCAAGAGTTACAATTAGTTAGCAAAGGCTTCAAGTGTTACAGTGAAGATTCTGGTAGGTCAGGGATAGTCATGGAGGAGTTTTAACATGTGATTGCTCTTTTGAAAAAATAACTTTGAAAGAGTAACTATGGCAGTAGAGGGGTAGCATGAGTTAACCTAAAAGTAAAAAGTGAGAGAGACAATAAGCATTTATTTGAAATGACTAAATATAGAGCTATTGTACCAATAACCAATTATTTAGGACACACTGATTCAGGCAGAAACCCAAATAGTGTTCACATCAGGAGACAAAGACAATGGGAATTTAAGAGAAAGGGAAGGGAACAATTACAGCAATAGAAGGAAGGTATTTCTATTGGTGCAGATAACGTAACAGTAATGCTAATTCGAAACATCTCCCAAGTTATGAATGTGAGAGTCCCTCACACATGTGGATAATGTTGTTCCTACCTAAGAAGTCACAGACCACGAGCCAGTGACTCTCAAGCTGTCAGAAGCTCGGTGACAAGGGGTGAATATCCCCTGGCCCACCTGCTCTATCCATGCCTTTAATGGGCAAACAGGATGCAGTGATAACCAAGAAATGTCTTTAGAAGCAAAAAAAATGGGAAGCACTAAATATATAGTGCTTCATCAGGTTGGTGAGACGGGCAATGCCTTTCTTCACTCAACTTTTCCATCCTTAACATTAAAAATCTATACCAACAAAAGTCTGGATGACTCTACCTGAACTGAAGCATATACCTAATTTCCTCATTAGAAAGAGACCAACCAATTGTATGGGTCCAAAATGGTGTTTTGGGTCCAAGTGAAACAAGGTTGCACTATGAAATTTCATAGAGGCAAGAACTTTTATATCAATGATGAAAGGCTAGTTACAAAGCCTGCTCCCAACACTCTGTCCCAGCATGAAGGTAGTTCCACTAAACAGTAAAGGCACAGCTGTAGTTGTCCATGGGTCCATGCTGGATGGGGAAGTCAGCGCAGGACCAAAGGAGGTGGAGGCATAGAAGTTGGGATAGAGGGCACAGAACTAAGCTGAGACATCCTCCATGAGAGTACAGATTCCTTTTTTCTTTCTTTCTTTTCTTTTATTTTTTGTAAATATATTAAGGCATTTATTTTATTTTTTCTTTATTGATTAAGGTATTACCTTTTCAATAGTGATCTTTTTATGAGAATGAATTGTATGTATGAACTAAAAAGGGAACTTTTAAAATTTTTCTACTTGGATATTTTTTTTAAAGCATCACAAAGCACACAGTACTTACCTCTGGGAGCTAAACATTTTTACAGTTATTCAACAAATATTTATTGAGAACCCATTAAGTGTTCCAGGAAGTCTTCTAGGAGCTGGGGGTGCAATGGAAAACAAGACACATTCCCTGACCTCATTCTTGAGTATGTTAAATGTTTTTATGGGAAATGGCACTTTTAAAAAGTTATTTATATAAATAATTTTTTCCAAGTCATGAAAATGATATTCTCTCTTTAGCCTCAGTTCCCACCAGTGCAAAATGATGGCACTGACCTGGACACCTCCCCCGGCTTCTCCTGGCTCTAAATTCCTATGACCACTGTCACTTCATCAGGTTGGTGCGAAGGGCAATGCCTTTCTTCACTCAACTTTTCCATCCTTAATATTAAAAATCTAAATCCATCTCAAAGCAACACGTTTGACATTTTTCCACACACTGAATCCAAATCCAAAGGTTAAACACATAAATCAACTGAGAAGCTAATCTGGAAGTGTGGTTAGGCACCCAACATGTACAAAGGTTTCCGCTGGCCTCCTCTCAGCTCTCTCAGGCCTTATGTAAACCAGCACCTCAGAGAAATGAGCAACAAGGTTAAAGAATAATTTTTATTTCCCTTTTTACTGTTCTTAGTATGAAAAATGGAGAAATAGACTCCAAAGATGACTGCCCTTTTTCAGAATAAGAAAAAAATTTACCATTTCAAGGTCAGAACTTATAGCCATAATGTAGGGAGGGAAGAGAGAAGAGGAAGATTAATGCTCCCATTCTACATGTCAGTTACCACTTATCCATATGACCTCTATGTCTACAGGAAGTCTGTCTGTTAAGCACTACTATTTTTCACTTTACGATGAGGAAACTAGAAATAAGAATTGTTCATGCTTAAGTAGCTAGGACTAGCAGAGTTGAGATGCTAGTTAAGTCTAGAACCATACTCTTTCTAGATACTCCCTTTTCTCTGCCATCCCAACATGTTTAATCAAGTTTGAAGACTCCAAACTTAGTAATATATTTATATTTTAACTTTTAGTTTGTTCATATTTAGCTTTAGAGTAGTATTATATTAAAATAATATATAGAAGTGCTCCTAATTACAGAATTTCTTTAAAGTGTTTGTCAGATAATTCTGACATTTGTGTTATGTTGTCGTCAGAAGCTGATGGTCTTTTCCCAGGTGAGTTGTGATTTTCCTGTCCTTTTGTGTGTTGAGTAATTTTGGATTATGTTCTCCATGTTTTGAATGCTACATTTTGAAGCTCTAAATCTCATTTAAATCCTATGGAGAATGGTGATATTTTCACCTTAGTAGATAACTGATCCAGTTGGGTTCGGGCCACAAGATTCTACCAGCCTTCTCTGTGTTATGGTTTCAATGTCAGTTTTGTTTCTCAAAGCCCATTCAGTTGTGAAGATATTTGTAAGTGCATATCACAGTACACTGAGATGCTCCAATATTGCTAGTTCTTAAATAGTTATAGTCTATGTCTATCTAACATAGCTAAATTGTATGATTGAGAATTGATTGGTTTTGAGATCATACTAGGAATTAGGCCAAATAGATGAGATAACAGTAGATTTGGCACCAAGATCATGAAGAAGAATGAACATAGTCTGTGGACTGAAGAGTCTAAACTTGAGTACCAGTTTAGGCACTTTAATAGCAATGTACTTCTGGTGAGTTATTCCAACTGAGTTCTGTTTCATTGTTTGTAAAACAAGATAAATGAAATATTGCAGTACATTTTTTTACAGTGTAAAATTTTTATATTTAGAATTAGCCAGCTAGACTCATTTTAGATGATCCCAATTTTATTGGCAACATCCAAAGCATCATAGTCAGAAGGCAGTCAAACATATGCCTTCTTCTTTTCATCAGGCCTGAGCAGGGTATAACCTCCGCTACGTGAATGTCACGGAGCTCCTTCACTGCCTTTTGACCTGGTGCTCATTGGCCTTGACAGCCACAGTGAACACAAATATATTGTTGTCTTCTGTCTTCTTCATGGCTGACTTCGTAGTCAGGGGGAACTTGATGTGGCAGAGTGGGCAAGCTTGTTTCTCCTGGGGATGCTCCTCCAAGAATATTTAGGAGCCTTTGGCCGTTGAAAGGTGGATCACATGGGGATCTTCATTTGTGTGTGTGTGTGTGTGTGTGTGTGTGTGTGTGTGTGTGTGTGTAGCTGGAGACACCTTTCAGCACTGCTTTCTTTCCCTTAAAAGCCTTTGCTTTGCAAGGGGCAGGAGCTTCTTTCTTCGCTTTCAGTGCCATCTTTGTAAAAAGGCAATTGCAGGATATTTTAGAGAATTTAATATGACTGCATAAGCTGAGCATTGAAGTTAAAATAAGTTAAACCCCTGGTGTAGTACCTAGCACATTGAGTATTGTAAGTACTCAATAACAATTTTTATTATTAATTTCAGAAGACATGTACTTCAGTAATAAAGTTATTAAAAATAAAGAACAACAGTGATATCTTCAGTACATGTGCCAAAAGTCTACTTCTGTTTTGGTTTGCTCTGCTCTACAGGAGTATTTCAATAGTGGAAGATGCTGATGTGGTTTTATATATGGCTAACACCTTTCCAGTAACAAACAGTCAAACAGATGACTTCCCAGACTTCACATGCCTCACCTTTCTATCTCTCTGATCTCATTTCATAGTACTACCCCTTCATTTACTGTTCTTGGTCTATTTTTATATCTTCCCAAATTTTCAGCCTTTTCATCAGCCTGTTCTCATTTTGCCAAAATCTTCACATGCTTCTTCTGGTCTCACAGCAAATGTGATCTTTCCACAAAGCCTTCTCTGACCATCTTGTCTCAGATCATGGCCTCACCTCTGCCCTTCCTATTATCTTGATTAATTTTATTCACAGCACATATTACTCTCTGAAATTACTTTAGCTATGTATTTAGTTTCTTGTTTATTGTCTGTTTTCACTCCGGAAAATGTGAATTCTATGAGACAGGCATTTTTTTATTTCTACTATGATTTTTCCAGTCTACAACAGTGTCTGGTACATAACAGGCCTTTAAATATTTATTCAAATACTTATTCAAAATACTTTCATTTTGTCAATCATAATTTCTTGAATTGTTTTTTTACTCTACTAGAAGAAAATCTATAAATAATATTTGTTTATTTAATTCGACCTTTTGAATTTCTGGTCCTTCCCAAGCATTCAATAATTCATCAACACACAAGAATAAATTTTACATTTAAATTGATTTCCACATTTAAAATCTAAAGTTAGTATTTTTATTGTAGAAGAACCCAGTGAAAGGGGGAAGCCATTAATTATGTGACTTCAGGACATCTGACACATGCATGTGGTACAAATACATGGGCTCGTGTGGAAGGCATTAAGTTATGTAACGATCACTGAATACCAATAACACAGCTAAGGTTGCATCAGACAGGATGGTCTGTTCACTGGGGTTAGGACCATTGCTCATACAAAGGAACTCAACTGAGATCAGCGAAGACTTCTAGCTACCTCCCCCACACTTCTATTTGACCCCAGATGCTTGGTGAAATAACTCTTGTCATATGGTCACTGACACTAATAGTTATTTGTTAAGCAATATTATTTTGACAGTAGATAACTGATTCACGTCTTGTTGCTCTTTTCATATTGGCACATAAAGACTTATCTCCTTTATGTTAACTACTGCAAAAGATTCCATTATATATAAGTACCCTAATTTATTTAATTTATCTTCTATCAACAGGCATTTATGTTGCTTCTAGGCCTTTGTTAGCCAAATAACATTTCATAGAATATATGCAAACATAATGTCTTTGTATACTTGGCACATTGTTCCACAGAATGAGTTCCTGGAGGTAGACTAGCAAGGTCAAAAGACAATGCGTATTAAACTTTGCTAGCTATTGTCCTAAAAACTTGTTTCTAAAGTGTCTGTGCCAGGTCTTGGTTTTATTTTAATCATAAGAAAGCCTTTAGCCTCTTCTAACGTAAAGCATCTTTTTGAAAGAATGTTATAGGAATTTGATATTTATTAACTTCTGAATTTTATTAACTTTAGCTTATAATGTTGTGCCTTCAAATTACATAAAATATTAACTTTTGCCAGTATTATTTATGTTTTAATATGTAGAGCTTTCTTTTTTTACTTTGAAATATAAGAACTTATATCCTCAAGGTCAGACTTCACTTGCTCAGATATCTGACCTGGCAAATTCCCAAAAAGGCTGGGTGTCCACGGCATCAGTTCTAAGATGGCAGTAGCATGAAGGCTCAGAGGATGCTGATGGTAGAACTCAGTGGCCACCAGTATAGGATCTCTCTTCATGAGGTCGTCAGCTAGTCAGGGTTAGGTAATGGAAAGAATAAAGGCATTGGAGCTCCCCCAGATTTGGTTTGAATTAGGGTTTATGCACTGTGTAAACTTAAGCATGTTCTGTAAATCCATGTGCCTCAGTTTCTTCACCAGCAAAACTTTTATCTAGAAGACGGTGATGCATCTTATCATTTTGTGACATCTAGTCCACTTCTCATATCTGTTGCTGTCTGGGAGCAAACAAAAACATGAAGCATCCCCTGGGGCAACTCACAAGGCAGGGTGGAGGAAGCAAACTAAAGAGGAGAGAGCACCACAAACCTGAACTGAAGAGCTCCATGTGCCTCTCCTTGGTGGAGTGACCTTGAGTCGGCTGAGTCATCTCTTGCACTTTTTCCTCTCTGCTATAATTGGAAATACGTTACCTTGCAGGGCTGGTGTGAGGGTTAGAAGCACTGTGTGTGGAGCACCTAGCGCAGAGCCTGACACACAGGAGGCACTCAGTATTCACACTCGGTACTTTTATTTGTGACTTTCATCACCATAAATAAGTGGTTGATGTTCTTCCTTGGTATTTTATCTATTTAGGGAGCATATTCGCTATATTTTCACATCTCTGGAAATGCTTTGTGGCTTAATTGCAATGATGTTTTGTAAGCGTTGTCAGCCAGATGGATGTCATAGTGTAATTTGTCTTGCCTGTGCATGGAGAACGTGGACATGAATGAACAGCTAGAACTTCTCAATGTCTCATTTCAGAGGCCATTTAAGAAGCCTTCAAAGAAGGGCTAGGATTCTCATTGTCTGAAGACTGGATATTTCCACTAGTGCCATTATTATGATGATCCATTATATCAAGCATTTATTAAACACCTAGCAGATGAAGGAATCTGGGCGAAGACCCAGAAATGCAAAGCCCTTGAAGGTCTTACAATATCACTAGGAAACTAGGACACATATATGAAATATAATTAACTGTACAAGGCAGTCTATGGCCAGTGCCAAGAAATAGTATAGACACCACATAAATGCTTGAGTAGGCAAAGAAAAGAGAAGGTGGGAAGGTGAAGATTTAGGGACAGTTTCACAAAAAGAAAATTATCATGCAGCTTTCAAATAAGAATAGGGCTTAGGAAAGACGTGGGGCATTCTCTCTGACATTGAAAGTGGCTGGAGTAGTGGAGCAATGGGAAAACTCCAAAGAGTATGAAAAAATATAAGTTGTGTCTTTAGGATGAAGCACCTGGTAAAAAGAAGGAGGAAGTAGTATGGTAAACAAGCAAGGTGAGAGGGTTAGATGCAGGCCAGATTGTGACCTTGAAGTCACATTATGTGTTCGTCCTTATTTTTAATTCATAAGTTAATGGTGTGAATGCTCTTGAATGACTGCCATTCAGGCCATTGAGAATATGAGGGAAATCTCTTCTTCATGGATGATTTGATCTGATTGTTCAGAACTAGAAGAAATCTCCAAAGACAGTTTGTCTGACTATTACTGGAAGCAATGGCATAATTACCAACCACTCAGAAATGAAGATCATTATTTTTGGCAGATGTCCTTTAAATGTAATTGCTTTGACTTGATTACCCCAGGAAGCAAGACAATTCATTTGGTTACAAAAAGCTTTATTAAGACATTTCTGTGGCCATGGTGGGCAGTTGGCAACATGGGCTTTGAAGATCACACAAGCCTATATTATCCTAGCCACCCTATCTAATAAAAGAGTAATATACAAATTGACTGTCACTCCAAGACACAAGATGGCAACCCCCATGTGGTCAAAGATGGCTGCTCTCATGTGGACATAAGATGGCCACCACAAGATGGTTGGCAGGGGAGGGCAGTTGTGGGCAGTTGGGGGAGATTGGGTCAGCAAGGAAGGGCAGTTGGGGGGACCTGTAGGGGAAGGTTATGGGGGGATCAGGCCTGCAGGGGAGGATAGTTGCAGGAAGACCAGGCCTGAAAGAGAGGGCAGTTGAGAGGGCCAGGCTAGCAGGGGAGGGCAGTTGTGGGGGGACCAGGCCTGCAGGGGAGGATAGTTGGGGGAAAACCAGGCCTACAGGCGAGGGAAATTAGGGGGAGGCGACCAGGCCTGAAGGGGAGGGCACTTGAAAGGGGCCAGGCCAGCAGGGGAGGGCAGTTGGAAGAAACCAGATGAGCAGGGGAGGGCAATTAAGGGCAATTAGGCCAGCTGGGGAACAGTTAGGTGTTGATCAGGCTGGCAGTGGAGTGATTAGGGGGTTATCAGGCTGGCAGGCAGAAGCAGTTAGGGGCAATCAGACAGAGGCAGACTAGTGGTTGGGAGCCAGCAATCCTGGATCGTGAGAGGGATGTCCAACTACCCTTTTAGGCCCAATCCTAGTGGGATCGGGCCTAATGGCCAGTCCAACAGCCCTCCAGGGGTTCCAGATTGGAAAAGGTGCAGGCTGGGCTGAGGGACACTGCCCACCCGCCCTCCCTCCCCCAACAAATTTTGTGCACTGGGCCCCTAGTATGATACATAACTTTGGAGATATGTTTAACTTCGTTTATGTAGTAGATCCAGGCCATTTCTTAAAACAGGCCTGCCTGATGCCAAAGAAGAGAGCCTATCAATATGTTTCACCACATTAAGGCCCCCTGATGTCCATCAAAGATAAACCTCACCTTTTCAGTGAGATCTGAAATCTGGACCAGTCTGTTGAAAATTGCAACCTCCCCCTTCTTCCCACTGCGACCCTATATTCTAGACTCCCTTTTCTGTTTCTTCCTGTAGAATTTGTTACCTTTTACCATGTTTACTAAATGTATTGTTCATAGTCCAGCCTTATCTGTCTGAAATGTATGATTCAAAAAGGCAGGGATTTTAGTCTGCTCTGTTTATTACTGTATCATGGGAGTCTACAACAGTGCCTGAAGTCTGGAAACTTCAAATATCTGAAGAACTGTTACTGGGATGAGTTATCTTAGCAACAGAAAGCTGGAGTTTTATAAAGTAGAATGTCACACCCCCAGGGATCAGTTCTACCTCTGGCTCTGTGGCTTCACTGTTTTTTTGTTTTGTTTTGTTTTGTTTTGTTTTGTTTTGTTTTGTTTGTTTGTTTTTGTTCCTGGAATCTATGACTTTATACTACAAAAGGAAGAACCATTGAAGTTAAATAGAAATTTAAATATTGGTTGAGATGTGACAGACAGAGCAATGTGTCCTAATGGATGTCTAATGATACCAGGGCAGGTCTTTTTACTTGATAAGTATCCAGGATGGAGTTTGAATTTATAAAAGCCAAGAGAAGAGGACCTACATCTTCTTATATCTCTCCTTTATGAAAACAGACTCTTCCTATTGCTCTTAACCACTGGAGTTTGGGATTGAGATTCTATATACAGTCGGTCCTCTGTACCCACAGGTTCTGCAGTCTCGGATTCAACCAACTGCAGTTTGGAAATATTTGGAAAAACATGTTACGTGGTTGCTGATATGTACTATGTATGTAGGTCTACAGTGGTTATGTCTGTGCTGAGATATACAGACTTCTTTTTCCTGTCATTATACCCCAAACAATATGGTATAACCACTATTTACATAACATTTACATCATATTGGGTATTATAAGTAATCTAGAGATGACTTAAGGTATAGGGCAGGATGTATGTAGGTTATATGCAAATTCTGTGCCATTTTACGTAAGGGAATTGAGCACCTGTGGATTTTTTGAGGAATGACTGTACTGATAAAATAATCAAATTAGATACACCAGTTGATTTATAGGATTTCGGCTTTTACAAGGAATTCCTAACCCACTATCACCCATTACTATGAATTAAATTCACATTAAGCCCCACTGCGTGTTTCACTCAGGCCCTTCAAGGACACTAGTAAATCATGTTGCAACTTTATCAGCAGCATTCAAAGAGAGGCTTGTGCTGAACATTAAGTTGAATGAGGACAATTTCCCAATGTTAGTTGTCTTCTGAGAGTATATGGCATATCTGTAGGTGAGAGTTGCATTATATTTTGTTTTTTTAATTGATTTATTTAAACTCTGTGGGTCATTTTCATCATCTTCTCTATCAGGAAAAACATCCTGTAGACCTTTGATCTGGCTGGCTCTCAATCTAGCACAGGGGAACAATGCTATGCCAAGCAGAAATCTGAGGGAGCGTTGTTCTGGTTTTATCATAGGATTGCTAGCTGGGGAATGGAAAGAGTAGGAGCATATTACTCTCATTTCACAAAAAAGTCTCCCAGTTTATATCATTTTCACCAGATATATCTGGCAAATGCTTTGCTATGCAAAGCAAGTTATAGGCCAGAAATAAAGGGCACCTGCCACTTTAAATTCTTTTTGAATCTCTTATAGAAATTTGTTATTTTGAAAAGCTGACAGCTCAAAGAGTTTTCACGACCTGGACATACCTGTGTAATAATACCCAGGTCAAGAAACAGAACATTGTCAGAAGCTCAGAAGCACCCCTTGTAATCCCTCCCAATCACTACCCATGCCCCAAGGGTGGTCACTAGCTTAACTGCTCTCTGCTTTTTTGTTCTTTGTATAAATAGAATCAGACACTATGTATTCTTTTGTGTTGGCTTCTTTCGATTTTTTTAGGTTGGTGACATATGTCTTTTATTTCTATTTATAGATCATTCATTCTCATTACTACATGGTAGTCCATTGTGTATGACCACAATTTATTTATCATTTCAACTTGAAGGAAATTTGAAAGGTTTCCCGTGTAAGGCTATTACAAATAATGCTACTATGAACATTCAAGTACATGGACTTAGGGTGCATACATGTAGGCACATCTGTTAGTTTTATACCTAAGAGTGGAATTGCAGGATCTAATTCTTCTATAAGTGAACTGTTTGTTCTCCAAAGAAGGAAAACATACATAGGCATGAAGGAGAAAAGAACATGTGATGGCAAAGAAACCCAGTGGAAGCCATAAACTCTGGATAATTTCATGAGAGGGCTGCAAACCAGCTGCCACTGGCACCTATGAAGAATACACTCACATGTCCTCCACACTTTTCTCTCTTTCCAACAAAGGGGTGGGATGAGGTATAAATCTTCCCATCTCCACGAAAATCCGCAGAGAATTTCACTCTGCAGAATCAAAGCATCTAAAGTGGTAAGTTAGTCCATTGCTTCTCATTCCAAGAAATTATCCTATTTGTATCTGCCAAGGAGGGCAGGGAACCGTAATTAAAATTCACACTTGCATATCACTCTCCATCTGCGAAGCACTTCATAGATGTTAACTAATTAATCGTCCACCTCTCGCCTCCTGCTCTGCCATCCTTCCTCCCCACCAAGAAGAAGGTGACATCTCCCTGTTATGCCACTCTTTTGCAAAAAGATAAACACAAGAGCAGGTTATGCCATTTCCTGAGGAGGTCCATGAGTGTAAAATAAATACTTTGCTGCCTGGGGCCTTTGTGGAATACAATTACCACATACGTGGAGCCTTGCGATCTAAATTGCATAAATAAAGCCGCTGAAGAATTTTTGTCACATCTGACAGGGAAGATGGATTTATCATTGGGTTTATTTACTAAACTGTCACAGTGGGGGCTCATGAATATCAATGATGTGATGGCTCTTGGGAAAGCCACATAAGAACCCTAAGAAGGAAAAAATCGCTCAATGTTTGCAAACATGGGACTATGAAGGTGTATACTATGGTTTGTTTTTTTTCTCAATCCAAACAGAACCGTTTTTAAATTGGTCAGAAAAGAGAGCATGGGTGAAATAACAGATTCCTAAATATAGAGAAAACGAAGTGTTGTCTAGTCCTTCACATCTTGGTGATGAGGAGTGAGCATTTTATTTGAGTTTTTCTGTCTTCTTAAAGAATAACAATGTCTTATGTAAATTCTAGTTGCCCATATCTGTAGATTAACTACTAATCCAACTTGGTTTAAGTCATTATTTTCTAAAGGGAAAAAGCCTAGGCTTGTGAAAAATCTGTCATTGTATATTTGTGATGTATAAAAATGGAGAG
Source organism: Lasiurus cinereus (assembly GCA_011751065.1). Taxonomy (NCBI): domain Eukaryota; kingdom Metazoa; phylum Chordata; class Mammalia; order Chiroptera; family Vespertilionidae; genus Lasiurus; species Lasiurus cinereus. The sequence goes on along the minus strand of JAAGEH010002271.1, from coordinate 156,586 downwards.
ATCCACTTTAATTTTAGAGACAACCTACATTTGTAAAACCGGGAACCAGGAAAGTAATCAGAACTAGTGATTATGCCAGACAAAAAGGGTTCTTCCCGAGGCTACATTCTGCTCTGGTTCTGTGCGAGCAGCCTGCTCTGCTTGCCCGGGATTCTGTGCATATTGAGGACACTGCAGGCTCCTGAGGGCATTAACTAGACAAAAATAAGGAGGGGAAGTACATGGTTATTAGGCTTGATAAGTTTGTTCAAAAGAGAAATTAAGATGCTTAATATTTGATTTTTTTTTTCCTACCCGTCTTAGCTCTGCTGGGGTGAAAGCTCCCTATCAGAAGCTCCGAAAGAGGATCAAACAGTGTTGCCCTGAGGGGATCTCTCCACAGTGGGGGGAGGAATGGAGTAGGCATATGAACTAGACCAAGGGAACAGTCTTCTGCAATAGAGCGGACTGTATTACTCAGAAAGGCCTTCACCCATGACCCCATACAATAGAGAGAAATGCTGCCAAATAAGGACACATTGAACAGAAATAAAGAGATGTGCTCCAAGCAACTGAAGGATTTTTTTAAGAGATACTTTTTTTTAAAAAGCATAGATAGATAGATAGATAGATAGATAGATAGATAGATAGATAGATATTTCAGAGAAGGAGAGGGAGAGAGATAGAAACATCAATGATGAGAGAGAATCCTTGATTGGCTGCCTCCTGCAGGTCCCCTACTGAAGATCAAGCCCACAATCCAGGCATATTTCCTGACCTCTTGGTTCCTGGTTCCTTGCTTAACCACTGAGCAACACCAGGCTGAGCCAAAGGATATTTTTAAGATGCTAGAAATTAAGAGGGAACTCAAAGCTGGAATAGCAAGTGGGCTTTGAAGCCAAAATCCCAAGGAGAAACACCTACCTTAGGGCCAGGATTTCGAAGACTAATTTGAGATGCCAGTGAAGGAGTTACAAGAGGGAGGGTAGTGAGATGGGAAAAGTAGACAGGCTCAACAGCAAGCAAGGGGCTGTTCTGTCATTGCAGGTGCTACCACAGGTCTTGGATAATGAAGTCTGAGAGTCCCTTAGGTTTGGCAATTAGGAAGTCTTCCATGGTGCCTGGGAGTTTTTAGTGTGTAGCCCGGGGCGGGAAACCTTTGAAAAGGGTGTGGGCTGTGGGGAGGAGAATTAGCTGAGGAGGAGGGGAAGAGAAAAGTGGGGCAACAGGAAGGACAATGAAGGGAAGTCAGACCAATAAAGAGTTTTCATTCATTGGTGGATGTTTTGTTGTTTTATTATAAAATAAGTCTGTATATGTTAGCAAGCAAGAAGTCACAGAGAGATAAAGAGGCATTGAGATACAAAAGGCAGTAATAGATGGAGCAAAAACCAGGACGGGGCAAGAAAGATTGCTCTCAAAAGTAGGTGGAGGAGTTTACAATGGCAAAGAGTAGGTAGGTCAAAGCAATGACTTTTCAGCATTTCAGTGTATTTTATTATCTTTGGGCATGATTGTGGCTGCCGAGAAGTCTGCTATCAGTCTGATGCTATTCCTTTTTTTCCGGCAGGATGCTAATTATCTGTTTTTGTATAACCAATTATTCTAAAAGGTAGTAGCATTAAATGATAAGCATTTGCCATCTCACAGTTTCTACGGCTCAGGAACCCAGGGGCAGATTGGTGGAGTGGTTCTGACTCAGGATCTCCATAAAGTAGCAGTCCATATGTTGCCTGGGACTGAAGGCTTTCCTGGGATGAAGGCTTCCCTGGGGTCAGAGGACCTCCCTTCCCCAGAGCAGGTCATCTGGTGTAGGGGAGAGAAAGAGAAAGAGAGAGAGAGAGAGAGAGAGAGAGAGAGAGAGAGAGAGAGAGAGAGAGAGAGAGAGAGAGAAAGAGAAGTAGTCACCAATTTTTTTAATGACCGAGACTTGGAAGTGACACACTTTCACATTTACCCCATTCTGCTTGTTAGAAGTGAGCCTCTAAGTAAAGCCCACATACAAGGGAAAGGAATTCCCCTCTTAGTCTGAGGAGAGAATTTTCAAAAATCTGTGGACATCTTTTTAAACTACCACTGGCAGCATGGATAGAGTTAAGACATTTTGGGAGTCTCACATTGGCGATGAATGGTATACTCAGATGATCTGAGACTCATTAGGTGTATAATGAGTCCTGTGTACACCATATCATGTTATTCTGCTATATGCCTGAGAAGGTCTGCCATTCTGAACATTTTATCAGTACATTGTATCTGCGGTGGCATGGCAGCTAAGATAGTACAGTGCTTACACTGATAATGGGGTAGATGACAGGGAAGGGGTGGATGCATTTATGGCCCCATTTGTTACTTCATTTCCTGGCAGATCTCGTCAATGACTGCCTTCCCCCACCCACCCCTATCCCCCTACACACACACACACACACACACACACACACACACACACACAGATCTGAGGTGAGGCTTCTCATATAGACACTTTGCAAAGAGAAGGATTTGCCCCCACTTTTGTTTCCATTTTCCTTTAGTGAGCGGGGAAGGCGGAGGAATTAATGAGGCTCATTGTGTATGCAAGGGTAGGCTCAGTTTGTGTTGAGCTAAGTCTAGCAGAAGCTGAAAAGGCATATCTGGCCCAGCTAGGTAATTAGACTTCACATTTCTCCAATTTTCTAAGGAAAAAAAAATGTCTTTAGTGGAACGTGTCTTTACACTCGTATCTCACAGACAGACAGGCTGCTCTCAGCCCAGCTCTGGGCTTGGTCCTTTGTTGACCACATTTAAAATGAAGGCGAAAATCACTGCTGTCAAGGGACTGCTTGAGGAAGAACCTGGCTGAAGCTATGTCCTTGGTTACAGTGGAAATCCAGCAAAATATGGGTCTAGCTCAAATGCAGGAACCCAGGCAGTCATGAAATTGCCTGTTTCCCTTCTTCTCAAATAACTGGAAATAACTGGAAAACAGTGAGCACGTTTTCCACATGCTGCCTAATACGTGGCCACTGGAGCCTGGCTGGATTCAGTTCTGGCTCTGCCACTTACTGTCTGTGTAAATTCTCTTCCTAGTCCTCTGCCTCAGTTTCTCCATCTGTAAAATGGGGACAATAGCAGCACCTACTTCATTGGGTTGTTATGAAAAATTTATGCAAGGCACACAAAAACAGTGACAGGTGCACTATCAGCAGCGTAAAGCTATTTTTATGACAATTATTCATTATAACTGGGTAGTGTTGTGCACAGAGTAGGTGCTGAATAAATATTTGCTATCTGAACTGAACACCAAGACTTAAAATTAGAACAGAGTCTGTGAGGAGAGGGTACGCTATCATGCCTACCCTGCTCCCATTTCAACATTAGTTACTCCACCACCCCCACCCCCACCCCATGCTCCAGGAATAATTGTAGTACTTCTGTTACAGCCCTTTTCACACTGCATCATAACTCCTGTCCACATCTGCCTCTCCCACATGAACTGCCAGCATATTGAGGGTCCAGTGCATGTCTTATTCATCTCTTAAATCGAGATAATTGCTGTGAGCAAGTTACTTTGAAGATTAAATGAGATATTCAGTGTAATTTGCATTTTATTTCTTTATAGTCTGCTAAGTTTCAGGGAGGATTTAAGGTGGATATTCTTTGTGTGCTGTTGTTATCATTTTTTAAAAAACCATGCCGAAACTGGTTTGGCTCAGTGGATAGAGCATCGGCCTGCAGACTGAAAGGTCCCAGGTTCGATTCCAGTTAAGGGCATGTATCCTGATTGCGGCACATCCCCTGTAGGGGGTGTGCAGGAGGCGGCTGATTGATATCTCTCTCTCATCGATATTTCTAACTCTATCCCTCTCCCTTACTCTCTGTAAAAAATCAATAAAATATATTAAAATATTAAAAACCAGCTTTACTGAGGTGTAATTGATATACAAAGAACTGCACATATTTAATTTGATACCCATGATACAACAATTAAGATAATACACAAATCCAACACCTTTCAGATTCCCTATGTTCCTTTTTTCTCCTGAGGTAAGAACTTTTAGTGTGAGAACTACTCTCTTAACAAATTTTGAAGTGTTCAATACTGTATTATTAACCATAGGCACTATGTTGTACAGCAGATCTCTGGAACGTACTCAGCATAAAGAAAACTTTTTCCACTTAATAACAACTGCCCCAGCCCTTGGCAACTGCCAATGTACTCTCTGTTTCCATGAAGTTGACTATTATTTATTTATTTATTTATTTATTTATTTATTTATTTATTTTAATGTATCTTTATTGTTGAAAGTATTACAGATGTCCCTTCCCCACCCCCATAAACCTCTCTACCCCACTCCCATCTCCTCCCCAGGCCTTCCCTGCACTATTGTCTATCCAAGGGTTATGCATATATGCATATAAGTTCCCTGGTTAGTCTCTTCCCACTGAAAAATGTCAGTCTGTTGCATACATCAGTGACATTGAGGTTGACTTTTAGATATCTCATATAAATGGAATCATGAAGCATCATCCTTCTGTGATTGGCTTATTTTGCTATCCATGTCCTGCCAGCTCATCCATGTTGTCACAAATAGCAAGATTATTTATTTATTTACTAGGGACCCAGTGCACAGATTTGTACACCTTGAAAGGAACTATGGGCCATGAGGCTGTGGTAGGTACAGGGGTAGGTTTTGGACTCTCCTCCACATCCCTGCCTGGCCCCTCCCACCCACAGACCCTGGGTCTACTAGCAGTTCCACTCCCGCCACTGGCATTCCCACACACTTATGATTCTGGCACCACCCACACCTGCTGACAGCTTGGAGTGATTGGGGCCAGTGCCAGCAGGAGGTGCAAGTGGGGCCAGCACTGTCAGTGGGTGTGAGCAGTGGCTGCTGCCCCAATAGCCCCTCAGGAGCAGGGAGAGTTGGAGAAGCCCTCAGGGATGATAGGGGCTGGCAGCCACTGCTCCCTCCTCCTGATGCTGCCAACTACTCAAGGCTGGCACCAGGCCCAGCAACAGGTGCAAGCGATGACTCCGGCACAGGCAGCAGGTGCGAGTACCAGGTGGGACTGTGGTACATGGGAGCAAAGAATTTTCAGTAACCAACAGAGGCTCATCCAGATGACAATGACCAGCACCCCGCCTTGGCCTGGCACCCCTGCTTACCTGCTCTACCATCCTGCCATGGCCGACGCCCGCTATATTCTGTGCACTGCCGCCTGCTGCCGATGCCCACCATATTTTGCATGAGCCCCCAGATGGTCAGTGCATGTCATAGCGACCAGTTGTTTGGTTTTTAGGTTATTCAGCTGATGGGTCTATTTGCATATTAGGGTTTTATATAGAGAGATTTATTTATTTATTTTTCCGTCCTATATAACAAAAGCCTAAAATGGTAAGTGTCAGTAGTCTGGTCATCCATTCAACTGATCAAAGTGTAATAGGCTAATGATATGCTAAGGCCACTCAACTGCTCACTATGACATGCACTGACTACCAGGGGGCAGATGCTCTGACTAGTGGGTTAGCTTGTTGTTGGGGTCCGGCCAATTTGGACAGATTAAGACAGACCAGACATACCCTGTAGCCCTCCTGCAGTTCCTACCCAATTGGCCAACCTCCTGAGTCCCTCCTTAGCCCTGATCATTCACCGGTGGGATCCCTCGGCCTGGCCTGCACCCTCTCAACATCCAGGCTGAGGGCTCCCCATCTCCCACTAGTGTAAGAATTCCATGCATCAGGCCTCTAGTTTATTTATATGTATCTTTATTGTTTAAAATATTACAAGTGTCCCCTTCACCCCCTTACCCCCATTGACCTCCCATTGGCTGAATAATGTTACATTGTACGTATATACCACATTTTCTTTATTTATTCATCTGACAATGGAACTTTTAAAACTCAATAGCAAAAAACACTGAATAATTGAATTTAAAACTGGGCAATGATTTGAACACACATTTCTCTAAAGAAGACAAACAAATGGCCAACGGGTATATGAAAAGATGCTCAACAGGAAATGCAAAACAGAACTACAAGATATTACCAAATACCCATTAGGATGGCTATTATTTAATAAAAATAAATAAAAAGAACAAAAACAAAACAGAAGATAAGTGTGGACAAGGTTGTGGAGAAAAGGGAACCATTGTACACTGTGGTGAGAATGCAAATTGATTCAGTCACTATGGAAAATAGTATGAAGATTCCTCAAAAAATTAAAAATAGAACTATCATATAATCAAGCTATTCTTCTGGGAATATACCCAAAAGAATTGAAATCAGGATCTTGAAGAGATTATCTGCCAAGATGTGGAAATAACTCAGTTTCCATTGACAGATGAATGGATATTATTACTTCTTTACACAAGTTTGGTATCAAAGCAATAATATCAAAAGAACAGAACACTCCACAAACAAGTCCCAAATACTTCCCCCTGCACTTACAATGACCTCCTGGGGGACCTTGGGATGTTGCCACAGGTGTGAGTTTTCTGACTCCAGGCGCTGCTGGCCTGTGAGCTCCTGTTTTATGTCCCCCTTCCACTTCAGGGATCTTCAGGATGATGAAATGCAAACCAACAAAGGCAGGTGAAGAACTCTGCCTTAGGTGCCTCACAATTTCAAGGTTCATTCACAACAGAAGGCACATTATTTCAGACATTATGCATGTAAATGTAGTCTTGTTCTTGCTAAATATTTGAAACATGCTAATAAGAAGGCCGGTGTTTGCATTCAGTTATGCTTATGGAAGTGCCACACTTTGCATGATGTCATCTCCTCAGACCGAATGTGGGCTGCTCCTAACACTGAAACAGGTGTGAGTTTCTCTCCTGCCAGGCTCAAATCCTTGGAGAGATTTGAGGAGAGGTGGGGGTATAATAGTTTCCTAAAATCTAACTCAATTTCTCTAGCAGCCGAGCTTATTGAATCATATCACCCAGCAGGAGACACAGCCAGGCCAAAGGGAAGGAAGAACAGATTAGTCCTGTTTGCATGATAAGAACCTCCTAAGGTGTGTCTTAACTGATGGGATCTGACAGCCCAGCCTGAAAGCTTTCGCTGGAAAATGATAGTGAACAAAAAGCTGCTAAAAAAATGCTCTACAGGTGTGGTCACCTACAGTAACCCTGCCATCTTATAAGCGATATAGTCCGCGCTGGTATCCAAATTGTAGTGCCGGAATTTTTCACACAGCCACGCACATAATCTCTCTAACCTTTTCCAATCCTTTAAGATGAGCTGTGGGTGGAGAGTGGTAGCATAGGCTCTGAAGTAAAGCACACCTGGGCTCGGATCCCTTCGGCACCTACTCATGGGGTGATATTTACTTTTTTTGTACTGCAGTGTTCTCATCTGTAAAATGAGAAGATCTGCTTCACCAGTTTGTCTTGAGGATTAAGGGCCGTAATAGCCTAGAGAGAATTTAGCATAGAATCTTTCTTGTAGTAAATGATCAATAATAGTTCCCTTCCTTTCCCTTTCTGATGGGACTAAAGGAGCATTGTACCTTGTCTTGGCTGTGCTCATTTTCTTTTCCAAATATTAATAGCTAAAATAATTAATTTGGGAAAAGCTAATGAACATGCCTTCATTGTGCCTTAAACTTGGAGGATAGGTATTCGCAAAGGGAATTACATGCTGAGCGGCCAAATGGCACATTTGTTACATGAGAAGTAAGGGCTTATGGGCCAGATACAACAGAATGAGGTTTTCTTGGCCTGAATTTCAGTTTGCCTCCTGGCCAGTCAGTGCCTGTGACATGTGCCAGGGGTCTGTCCTTCATTGGCTGTTCACTTTCAGGTACTTTATCTGTCTTCCAGGCAATTCTAAAGAGCTATGATGTAAAATAAGCCATGGTGATCTACCAATTCTTAGCCTTGAATTATAGATACCCAATTACTATTGATTGATTGATAATAGAAACACTGTTCATCCTTTCTGCTCCTATCTCCTGCGGCCTTTGCTACGTTCATACTGTGCTTTATGAGACCCCCTGCCCCATTGTCTTATGAACAAAATTTAAGCCCCTTTGTATATTAGGTCTTCCCTTACCAGTCCTTGGTCTTCTCTTGAGCCACTTTCATTGACAGTCCAAATACCTGATAGCTACTAGTCATGCCAACTACATGAAGGGCCTTAAGGATGCCATGTTATCCCCCATCTGCATGACTTTGAAAACGTTCTACTTTATTTAGCCAGAATTGACCTCTCCTGCTTTGTCTCTGGCTAAATCCTTCTGTAATTACCCTCAGATATGTAAAGGTTCCTCCTCTAGGATGCTTTCCTGTGTTCTTTTTTATTGACATATTATCCTAGCCTATGACAGCCTCAGGACTTGCTCTATGAATTATAGATTTTTATTCTACTGTAGACTTTGAGATCCTTAGTGTAAGGAACTGTGACTTCCATTTCCTTTATCCACTGTTTAGTTTAGTTCCTAGACTACAGCTAATTGTCAGTAAATGTGAAAGGAAAGAGTGAAGAAGGAAAAGTTAAACCTCATTTGTATTTCAAAACTCTATATCCTGCTATCGAATCCAAAGCCATTCTCTTGCCCATCCTTGGCTAAAGGTCAATAAGCCTGAATTCTTGCTCAAAGAAAACCTCCTAGTAGAGAATATTTTGGATATCAAAGTTAGTTTAATGAGACAAGGTTTATGTTTAAAGATGAGACCTACTTTCTGATATTGCAGTCATGAGTTTCTGAGAAAGATACTAGTGAGAAGCAATATAGCATATGCATTAAAAACACCAGTCATGGAGCCAGACTGCCTTGGTTCAAATCCCAGCTCTGCCACTTACAAGCTTTATGAATTGGGCAAGTATCTAAATAGTTCAGTTTCTCCAGCTATAAAATAGAGATAATAATAGTACTTCATAGGAATTGCTATGAAGATCAAATGATTTGATGTATGTAAAGTGCTTAGAAAAGAGCCTGGCACATGGTAAGCACTATATGTGTTCTCATTCACAATTGTCTAGACAAGAATTTTCCTAAATACTTAGCTGCAATCTTTTGTTTCACACAATCTTGCATGGAAGTCTCTATACAAAACATACGTAAATACAGAGCTGTCTTGCTGAGAGGGGAGTAGAGGGGCTGGGGGTTCTTTAGGGCTATGGAGAAACTCAAATCACACCCCAAAGCTCCTCATTTTCCAGGAAGAGTAAGACCCAGCCTTGACCTGATTTGCTCAAAGCCCTACAGGAGTACTCACTCCCTTTGGCAGCAGGGACCCTCATGGGACTGAGGTCACCTGGTCCTCCAGTCAGAGGGATTCTCCCCCTATCTTATGGCCCACAAAAGACTCAGAATTGGGAACGAAGGAGCTGGGCTCCACTCACCTTCCTACAGTCATTTCTGAGTGGCCCCTCAAAATTTTTGTCTTCTGCTCAGTGGAAGAATGTGTTTCTGCAGACTCCATGATATGATTTTACTGTGCAATTTGTGCTATCCATTTAGGTAAAATTGGAAGTGGAATTCAGTCTGTCTTCCTTTTTCCAAATAGCTTAAGAATGTATCTCCCTAAATTTATCATTAAGCATATTTTATCATTCTTAATTTGCTATCATTTGCTCACCACGTTGTTCCAAAACAGATGGGGTATGACCATACTGTGTACATCTACACCATGTAATTAAATCACAAATTTTATATATAAGAGACACATGCAAACCAAACCAGCCTTTCCCGTGGTCCTCGTTGCTCATTTGATTGATTGAGCAGAGATGTTCCAAGCAGGTGAGCATCCTCTCTGAACAGCTCCTTTACTAGTGAGCAAAGTCCACTTGAACTGTGGACAAAGAGTCTCCAGGAGGAGAAGGAGGCCTGCTCAGAAATGGCATGAACAGTTGTGGGGCTCTGTGCTATGTCTAGGGAGTGGTGATGAGGCAGGTGTGGCGAAAGTGAAAATGGGAGAAAGGGCAAGAGCTGAGATCATGAGTCTTTATCCCCTGGTGAGCTGTATCAGCCAGAGTTCCTTGTTTATAAGCTACAGATATAGACTCCGTGTTAAGCTGAGGTATTCACAGGAAGCATGCTGGAGACTTACAAGGTTCACAGGGAGGCTGGAGAACCAGGGTTGCTTGGAGAATAGTAGCTCCAGGGACCTAAAAGGAGAAGCATCAACAGTGGTGTCCCAGCAGAAAGTCTGGTCAGGAGAGAGGCCTCAACCACATGTCTGTACTCCATCCAGTGCATGTGGAAGGTCCAGAGTCTAGAAAGATAAAACCAAACTAGAAACTTAAGTTCCCTCTTCTCCCTGGGCCTAGAGAAAAGGGCTGTGAAAAGGGTACTGAGAGCCCCTTTCAAGTTTCCACACAAAAATAGAGAGTAATTGCCCAAAAAGAGAAAAGACAGGCTCTGCTGGAAGGGGCAAGTGGCTGTGGGTTGTTTTTTTTGTTTTGTTTTTGTTTTGTTTGTGTGTGTGTGTGTGTGTGTGTGTGTGTGTGTGTGTGTGTGTGTTTTAATTCCTCTATAGAAACTCTGAGTGGTGTCAGAGCAGGGTAATCACATGGGCAGATGTGTGAGCTGGGTGTCCCATGACAATGGGAAAGATGTTTTAGAGAAATCCGAGAGGGCCAGTGGTCAAGAGGCTGCTGCATTGGTCCAAGTGAGAACTGTGAGCCTTCAGAGAGATTATGAACATGGAGGTGAGAAGACAGCCTCACAGGGTGGTAGGAAAGAGCGCTCCTCTGCCCCAGATACCTGTTATGTTCTCACTCAGCCGTGTTACATACGTCTGATGAGAATATTATTGATCTAATGAGAGATGATCCCAAGGCTTATGATTTTATAAATGAGAAGATAACACACACTCCTGGAAGACTTCGCTGTTACATTAACAATTAATAGGAAAACCTGACAATGCTTGGAAATCATGATTATCGTGAATAATACAGAGCTGAGAGAGTTGGTCTGAACTCACATACATTCAGAGTGATTTTCCATAAACCTGCCACCTTCAGTTTGAAAATATTTCATGTGTGAGACTGCAATTTTCTCTGACAAGCTAGGATGGGAAGGAGAGGAAGCTGGAAAAGTAAATTGCTCTTTTTTGTAATGGTAGCAATGCCATTACCGTGAAGAACATTAATCGTCCTGATCAGGTATTAGATTTTGAGCTGAGATTCTGGTCTGTACTACTCAGCATTATAAGCAAGCATGTATGGGAACTCCTAAATATAGGATAACTGGTTTTATTTTATTATCCAAACAGTAATAGGTATATTTTTTTTAGTTATTCAGTGCAGCCAAATTACTTTTCCCAATACTGAAAAGAGCAGTAATTTCCAGATGTAATCACTCAGGCTGCCACCCCATCAGGCTCTTGTGGCTCCAGAGAACTTCCTCTCCCAGCCCTGCTCTGTCTCTTATATCCTCTGCACAAGTCCCACCTGGTTTGAACCGCCAGAGGTAGTAAGGTGAATTTGTGTCAGTCAGGTGCACCGTGTCCCACATTCTAACCTCATGTCTGATAACTAGAAGGCTGTAGGAAGGGGTTAGAAATTGTCTTAAGTTGGATCCCCCAGTAGCAGACCCTGAGACAAGAATTTAGGAACAAATAATAGCTTATTTAGGAAACACTGTGAGAGGTGGTGAAGTGAGAGAAGGAGGGAATGAAAGATAGTGAAGGGTGCATTTGTGTGCAGTACAGCTATAGACATGTGGACCTCAGTCCCACCCAGGCCCCTCAGGTGGACACACTTCAGAATTGTTCTGCCCAGGGGAGAGGAAACTGGGGCATTTATCTACCAATACCTTCCTTGTTGAAGGTCACCCTCAGGGTGCTATATCCCCACAACTTTAGGATCTGTCCCTCAAACCATCTCAGGTCCTGCTTGACCCTGCAGTTAGAGAATGCTCCTGAGAAGCCATTTGCATGCAAAGAATAAGGATCAGGCCACCTCCAGGCAGGCCCAGAGCACAAACAGCAGGTGATATGAAATGAAAAAATAATTGCTATGCCTCAAATTGGAACATAGCAATGCATGTCCTTAAAGAACTTCTCATTATGTTAAATAAGATAGGTTGATTTCCTTGAGTGAGACAGTCAGTAGATATTCAGTCATAGATCTTATTTTAAAGCACTTATCTATATATATAAAAGGCTAACATGCAAAGTGTCCACTTGGGAGTTCAACTGGGAGACTGGGAGTTCGATCACTCGATATGATGCATGCTGACCACCAGGGGATAGTGCAGAACAAAGGAAGGCCCCAGCTAGCAGCCGGAAGGCCCCAATCGGCCCTGATCACTGGCCAGGCTGTGGGACCCTACCAGTGCACAAATTTTGCGCACTGGGCCTTTAGTAATTTAATAAAGGACTTAGGATGTATTTACAAGTAAGTCTAATGCAAGAGCCAATGTGATGAGAAACCAAATTCCTGCAGAGAGTGAGAGGTGGGAGAGCTGATCTCCAGGTAGGAGGAGAAAGATTCAAGAACAACTTCTTGGAGAACCATTGGAAGGTTTTTCAGAAGAGAGTGATGTCGACCTTAACTCTGTTGTTAAAAGCATAAGCAGTGACATGGGTTCTCCATAGTTTCCATGGGTGAGGGTTTTTATATTCAGATAACTGTGTGTTGAGGCTGTTTGTCACATTGCTTATGCATGAGGCAAAGAGGGAACAGATTTGGATATTCTGTGACTCAAGATAACTCTCCCTGTAATACTGGTAGAGAAGAAAGTCCTAAACTCTCATGTCAATGTTTCTCAATATGAATTTGACAATTATGTACCAACTCTTACTGTACACGAAGGCTACTTTAAGTGCTGGGTCAGAAATACACTTACTACTCTGTGACCTTGATAAGTTATTCATCTTGGTCTCAGTTTGCTCATCTGTAAAATTAAGATAATGAGAGCTGCCTTGCAGAGTAATTATGAGGATTGGATGATACAACTTATTATAATTCTGGGTTCTTGATAGAAGCTTAGTAAATGAGAAATAGATATTTTTATCACTAGGTGCTCTCAGGAGCAGATCTCAAAAGCCATTCAAAGCAAATATTTTAGGAATTCTAGGTAAAGCCAGAATATTCCCTCAATTAGTTATGGTCTTATACATATTGGAAGTTCTAACATACCATAGTTTAAGTCTGTTAACTTTGGATGTAGTTCTTATAGAAAATGGAATATCTATACTAATAAAAGGGTAATATGCTAATTAGACCAGATAGACTAGACATCTTCTGGTCATCCTATCCCCTTTCTGAACAACAGCATGGTGGCAGGCGCCAAGGCAGAGGTGGTTAGGGACAATCAGGCAGGCAGGCAGAATGGTTAGGGATACATACAGTCAGGTGAGCAGTTCGGAACCAGTGGTCCCAGATTCCGAGAGAGATGTCCTACTGCTGGTTTAGGCCCGATCCCTGTGGGATGTCTGGCAGTCAGACATCTTCTGAGCGGTCCTGGATTGTAGAGGGTGCAGGCTGGGCTGAGGGACCTTCCCCCACCCCCGTGCACAAATTTTGTGCACCAGACCTCTAATATTATATATACATATATATATTCTTTTTAAAATATATATATTTTATTGATTTTTTACAGAGAGGAAGGGAGAGGGATAGAAAGTTAAAAACATTGATGAGAGAAAAATATCGATCAGTTGCCTTCTGCATGCCCCCTTGACATATTCCCCGCAACCAGGGTATATGCCCTTGACCAGAATCAAAAGTAGGACCTTTTAGTCTGTAGGCCAATGCTCTATCCACTGAGCCAAACCAGTTTTGGCAGCATATATATATTCTTAATTAGCATCAAATGAGCCTGAAATTTATGAGAATCAATATACTTCGTACAGTACGGTATATTATCTCACATACTCCTTTGCTTATTTAATTATTTATTCCACAATGATTTTTTGAGCATATACACCTATAAATGTTAGGTGTAAAGGAGACACAGGGAAGTGTAAAACTTTTTAAAGTATCTTACAGTCTATATGTAAAGGCAACCTATAAATACATGTGTGTGTATAGAGATAGATAGATAGATAGATAGATAGATAGATAGATAGATAGATAGATGTGTGTGCATATACATGTGTGTGTATATATATGTATATATATATGTATGTGTATAATACATTATACTAGTTAAGTAATGCTACCAGACAGTATAGATTAAGAATAAACATGAACTGTGTGGTAATGCATATTGTACTGTTTAGAAGTGGAAATGATCAGTTTCCACTTCTGAAAGTTGAAATGGTTAAGAAAGTTTCATAGAGGACACAGGTCTTAACTTGACCTTGAAGAATGGCAGAGATATTATCATTTAGGGAGGAAAAGAAGCCTGGATCCTCATATGACTAAATGGGACAGAGAAGAAGTCAAGATAGAGAAGATAGTTGTGTTAGGGATTAATGGCAAATAAGGCTGTAAATGTAGCAGGATTGAGGCAAAAGAAGGATTTAAATGCCAGACCAAATAATCTCTTCTATAGATAATATCATAAACTAAAACGGTTTCAAGAGACAGTAAAAGTTTGGGGTAATAAAGGATAAGAAACGGGATATTGTCCCTAGCTAGTTTTTCTCAGTGGCTAGAGCATTGGCCCATGGACTGAGGGTCTCGGGTTTGATTCCTAGTCAAGAGCAAGTACCTAGGTTACAGGTTCCATCCCCCATCCAGGTCAGGGTGGCAACCAATCAATGTGTCTCTCTCACATTGATGTTTTTTCCTCTCCCCATCTCTCCTCTCAAATTTCTCTAAAAATCAATGGAATAATACCCTTAGGCAAGGATTTTAAAAATAAAGAACAAAGAAGGAATGTGGTGTTGGAGACTAAGAGATCTGACGAGTATAAAGGTCTTCAGATTCAAAGATATTAAAACATTGGGTGCTCCAAATAAATCATATCTACAGACCAAATTTTGTCAGCCAGGTTCTGGTATTTAGACCATGATTTGAGCTGACTGTTGCCATGTCACATGATGGGTGACATGACCAATCAACCAAGTGACTATTTCTTGCTAAGACTAGATGAGCCCTCACAATCCTTCTCAATATAGTTGTCATGAGCATTTCTTCTCCAACCCTGTCCCCAGTCTTAATATGTCCATTAAATAAATTTGCATTAAATATATTTCCAAAATTACATTAACTTATGAGTGAGGGGGGCTGCACTTATTACATAAATTTGTACAGTGGTACCTCAAGATATGACTGTCCTAAAATACGAGATTTTTGAGATACGAGCTGTCAAGCGAGCGATTTTTGCTTTGAAATACGAGCAACATTTGAGATACGAGTAATCGCGGATCAGCTGGCTGCACACGACCCACCAGTTTACCTCGACTCGAGCGTCTCATAGTTTCCCACGCCTCAAGGTTATGGAACGAATTAAACTCGTATCTCGAGGTACCACTGTAGTGTTCTTCCTCTAACTCACAACTGCTCATATCTAAACTTTTTTCCTTTGCATTTATTTTCAAATATGTATTGTTTCTGTACTACTAAGCCTTTGGGGTTATAGGGTACCCTTCCCTTAAGGCAGTGGTTCTCAACCTTTCTAATGTCGCAACCCTTTAATACAGTTCCTCATGTTGTGGTGACTCCCAACCATAAAACTATTTTCAATGCTACTTCATAACTGTAATTTTGCTATTGTTGTGAATCATAATGTAAATACCTGTGTTTTCCGATGGTCTTAGGCTAGTGGTTGGCAAACACATTAGTCAACAGAGCAGCAAACCGCTGTCTTAGTCGACCCTGCTAGTGGTTCTCAACCTGTGGATCGTGACCCACAGGTTGAGAACTGCTGCTGTAGAGCCTAAGACCATCGGAAAACATAGATATTTATATTACAATTCATTAATAGTAGCAGAATTATAGTTATAAAGTAGCAACAAAAATAACTTTATGGTTGGGGTCACTACAACATGAGGAACTGTATTAAAGGGTCGCAGCATTAGAAAGGTTGAGAACCACTACCTTAAGGGAATCAAGGTTTCATGTCATCCTGTGGATCAAAGAGTATAGAAATCCAGGCAGGAGTAAACAGTGAAATAAGGTTATTTAGGGAATTGAAAAACCAATTTTTCCATTGGTTTGACTCCATTGATGGCTGACCTCTAAATTTCACCTTCCATGGCTCCCACTGAAGGTAATCATCTCTTCCTTGACCACTCAATGATGTGATTGTGAGGATCAAATGAGTTCACAAGTGTGCATGGGTCTGGCAAACTAAAAGCCTTTCAGCATTATTTTTCTGTCTATTCCTCTTAAGTGTCAGTCATAAGGGAACCATGGGGGTTAGGTAGGGAAGGTGGGTGTACTTGTCTAGGAGGACTGTGTACTGATTAAGTCATATAGTTTTAGAATTTATCATAAAATATGCTATTTTAAAGGCATCCAGGAAACCAGGAAAATATTCTTTGCATTGCTTTTTAGGTGATAACAAGCACAAAGATACACATAAGGCAATGAAAGGAAACCATTTTGCAGATTGAATGTGTCATCCTATGCAACAGACATGGAAACTCTTTCCTTCTCAGCCTCTACCATCCTAACCAATTCTTGCACACTTATTAGCTCATATGGTCCTCACAATAGCATCATGAGAGGTCTAGGAACTGTGGTAGCTGACGAAACCAAGATTTGGAGAGCGGAAGTTACTCATGCCTGGTGAACAATAGAGCCAAGAATTAAATCTGGGTTTTCTGATTCCTTGAATAACCATGTCAATTTCCCTATTTATACCTATTTAAAAATATTATTCAACACAGATTCCAAAAGGGTGATGGGGAAAAAGAAATAGGAACATGGCCGTTCCTCGCCATGTCTTCAGCTGAGAACCTGAACTTGCACTCCCAGATGGCAGCTTCAATCAGTTTACATAGCCATGCCCTGCGTGAGCATTTGTGTGACGGTGGCCTTGCCTGCTGCTAACCGATGCCTTGCTTTGCCAAATCCTAGGAAGTATAGAGTTCCATTCAAGTCAATATTTTATCCAATGGACCTCTCATGACTGCATTTGTAAAAACATGTGTAGATCTTGGATAGAAACAGCAGCATGTGAGCTGAATCAAAGCCATTTCTATGACAGTAAACTCAAAAAGGAAAAATAGTAATACAAACAGAAGAGGAGATGGTCCTTGCCTGTTTCCTTGGCAAGAACCAATGTATTTCCTTACCTTCCCCTCTTTTTATTAGAGATATGAAAATGTAGTAAGTAGTGATTTAATTGTGCCCTGTTACAAGTGAGGCTCAGGATTCCAATAGGCCCACAGACATTAGCAATAATGAAGAAAAATACCCTAATAACATGAGTAGGAATTCTTTTCAGTCATAAATCAGAATGATTCATGGAATATTTTCATTACTTGCAGGATAAAAGGTCCCATGTATGTTATCTTTCCATATCATAAAATAAACACATGGTTACTAAATGAAACTTAAACCCAAATATTTTATTTATTAGGTTGAACCTGAAATCTTTGCGTACCTTTCAAAGAGCCCCTGATTCAAATGATTTTTCCAATGCATTTAGACTTGATTTCACAGTAGAAGTGGAATTCTCAGATCTTTCATAAACAGGTTGAACTTCAACAGTCTGGGAAATAAATTGTTGTGTGTGGAATGAAGATGATGAAGTGAGTTTAAAGCATGAGGGAGGAATGAAAGAAAGGAAAAAAGGGGGAGAGAAGAGAAAGGGAAGGAAGAGAAGGGAAAAAAAAGAGAGAGGACAGGTCCCAAGGGAAGAATATACCTCTAGTAACCTGGAATCAAAGCTGCTGAAAGTAAGCTTTTACCTCTTTCTCATTGACAAGATCAGACTCATTTTCAATGAACCGAGTCAAGGTTCCAAGTTTAGTGAATTGGTGTACTTCACTCAATAGTGTCTTCGCCCTCCATATGCTAAAATATTGTCCCACATTTAGTAATGTTCTACATGACCATGTTTTTGAATGACAGTAAAATCACAGTAAGAGATTCATACCATACATTCACAATCAAATGGCTTTACTAGGCATATGAAATGAGCAGTATTTCATCAGTAAATCCTATTGCCTGCATCTAAGAAAGTGCTTCTAACTACAGGATGCTGTTGGAATCACTTGCTGTGTTGATAGAAAACTTTAGTTATATGCTACTAAATGCATCACTTATAACTTGTATTTTCAACATTAGTCAATGTACTACGGTTTTGGGAAGTCAAGTCAGATTTAGGACAAGAAGCATATGTTGATAGCACATCTGTTATAAAGTATGAACTTCGTGTTTCTACGGTGGTGAGATGCCCTCCCATATTCTCTTTGAGCCTCTGACCCCAAAGCCTCACTCAAAAAGCAGAAGCAGGGCGCTTGCTATGCAAATGTAGCTGTAAGCCTTTCATCCCTTCAGTCTAATGGCCTCCTCTCCCCGCATCTATAATAATAAAAGCCTAAGCGAGCATCGCAACCGAAAGGACTACCGAACAGGCTGCATGGGGTGACTAGGGTGGCAGGGGGGTTAATGAGGGGTGACCAAATGACTGAGCAGCAGGCTGCATGGAGCAACTAGGCTGGCATAAGGGTTAGTGAGGGGTGACCAAATGACTGAACAACAGGTTGTGTGGGGCGACCAGGTTGGCGGGGTGGAGGACAGTTGGGGGTGACCAGGCTGGCAGACGGGACAGTAAGAGGCAACCAAATGACTGAGCAACAGGTTGTGTGGGGCAACCAGGCCGGCAGGGGGTTTGTGAGGTGCAACCAAAAGACCAAACAGCAGGCTGTGGGGGACAGTTGGGGATGACGAGGCCAGGAGGGGGCCAGTTAGAGGCAATCAGGCAGGCAGGCAGGTAAACAGTTATGAGCCAGTGGTTCTGGATTATGAGAGGGTGTAGGTTGGGCTGAGGGACACCCACCTCCCACCCCCGCTCCTGTGCATGAATTTCATGCACTGAGCCTCTAGTCCTATATAAAAATTTTAGAACCTTCCTTGGAACAAAATCATTACATTTGAAAATGTATAAAATTCCTAACTTTGCATAATTAGTACTCTTACAATGTCTATGAGATTTTGCACTACTTCTCTTAACTTATTGTAATAAGCTGAGATTTTTATATAAACATACCATTAGGAACACCACTCTCTATCCAGAGAACAAATGCTATAGTACACATGGATAGTCATTTGTTTGTAAGGGATGCTTACACAGCCCTCTTAACCTTGCTGACACTTGTCTGATTATGTTAATGGACAACAAGAGAGAGCATGTTAGAGACCCGGTAGTCAAAATAACAGGGAGAGCAGATGGATACACCACATGAGAGTCACAGTCATTCATCCATGTCCTCTTTAGGAGCAGACATTTCCACTGTGACTGTGAATGGGTCATTTTAGGTTTAACTAAGCAGACAGTCCATTAGAAAGGTATGAACTGTGCTTTAACTGACCTTCAGTGTAAATTAGATTCTATCAATTCAGTTATGTTCATTCAAAAAGATTAAATCAATACTTCCTTTAAAATTCACATCCAAGAATTTTTAGTTAACATCTGAAATCATTCACAACTATTCAGCACGTTTGTTGACTGAGTAATCTGACTAGTGCTATGGAAGATGCAAAGGTAAAACAGACTGTCTCCCCTTTGGGAGTTTAGAATCCAGAAGGGAGAATAAGATGCACATTGAGACCCATGTTTCACTGTATATGCATATAATAATTAGGCAGAACTTTTATAGTTTACAGGGTTTGACTGGAGCCTGTTAAGAAGGCTTGAGAAGTAGCTGACTTTAGGGTGGATACTGAAAACAGGGTTGAATTTTGATACCCCTCCCCCAAATAAATTTACTTCTGAAAAGGGACTCCCAGCTCTCCCAATCTTACTGTGAAGATGGTTACACAAAGAAGTGCTTAAGAAAAGAAATCACATGTGCCTCTTGGTCTGTGTTGTGTGCAGTTATTTCATCTAAATGCTCTAACTTCATTTAGCCATGACAATAAAGTCCCTACCGCAAAAATATCTTGATATCTCTTATAACAGATTTGCTCCACTACCAAATACAAGAGAATATAAAAATGTAAAAAGAAACTTAGTAAAATATTAGATGACAGAAGTAAAATTCCTAGAATTTGACTTCGGTTTCTTATAAAACCAGATTTTTTTTCTTGATTTGACTTTATCTGAAATGACCGCTCACATAGAGTCTTGACCCAATAAAATAACTTAATGGAATTTTTCCCTCTGATCAGATGGTTTCAAGCCCAGTGTAGGATGACTGATCACCTTGCCCACTGGTTCCTCATCCTTCCTTCCCTTGTGCTTGTTGGATGGGCTAGTGGCAGGATCCGAATGAGGTTGCCTTATGGTTTGTGTTTCTGTTTAGCGTGGATGAATATTGTGGGACTTACATAAATTGTTTAACATAAAGAATAAAAGTATTTCTGCACCTTTTCTCTATGTTGAGAGAATGGTAAGAAAATAATAGACTTCATTTTAGAGAAAATCAGATAAATTGATTTATTAATTTGTATGGATACTGGGAGCTTTCATACTATGGAAAGATGAGCAAAACACATCACCAGCTAAATGCCTTACGCCCCTCTTTGGAAAAATAATCTTATATGACATCTGAACAGCTCTCCCTATCCCATGAAGAATATGATATGTCCTTACATTTAAAGTGATGCATTTATATATCAATTAGCACAAAGGATCAAACGTGGAAAAGTAAACCCCGTGTTTGTGAAAACAGGACATATATTTAGTGCAGATTCTGGTGCCTATCTGGGTTCAAATTCAGCTCTGCCACCTCTGTGCCTCTGGGCAAGCTACTTAACCTTTCTTTACCTCAGTTTCCTCATCTGTAAAATGAAAATTATCTTATAGGGTGATTGAAAATATTAAATTAGTTAATTTATGTAAAGTGTTAGAGGCTCCAATACTTAACAAAAATTAGCTTCATTATTATTATTTTTTAATTATAATTCTCTCCTCCTGGATTATTTTAGTGGTCTCACTCTTGTCTCTCTCTCTCTCTCTCTCTCTCTCTCTCTCTCTCCCTCTCTCTTTTTCTCTCTCTTTTGTTAATTCTCATCAGAGAATATATATATATATATTTTCCATTGATTTTTTTAGAGAGAGAGGGAGAGACAGAAAGAAAGAAACATCAATGTGAGAAAGACACATCAATTGGTTACCTCCTGCACGCACCCTGATCTGGGCTAGGGCTGGAGCCTACAACCAAGGTATTGACTGGAATTGAATCCACAACTTTTCAGTCCTTGGACCACCACTCTAACCACTGAGAAACCCTGGTTAAGGCTCTTATTTCATTTTAGTCTCTCTTTTTTCAGTCCAGACCCATTCTATATCCAGTTCCTAATGTAATCTTCCAGTGAACAGTGTACATAGTTTTCCTATCCAAGTTTCATTCAGAAGGTCTTATTATAAAAAAGAGTGGAAAACACTTTTGCATATTGTACTTTTCACATATAATAGTTACATGACCATTATATATGCCTATACATGTATAAACTGTCTAGATCACTGGGTGATGGGAGCAGAGAGGATGGAAAAGTACATGAAATGTTAAGGAAGTTGTTAGTAGATATTCAGAATGAGATTAGAGTTTAATAGGGTAACAGACTTCCACTTCATAAAATAATTCATTAAGAATTAGATGGGATTTTTTCTACTAAAACCTGTTGGTCATCCTGACCTGGAACTTAAGAGTCTTAAAGAGTGAGAAAGTCACAGGTAGTCATTTTGAGTATGTGTGTGTGTGTGTGTGTGTGTGTGTGTGTGTGTGTGTGTAGAGAGAGAGCGGGGGCGGGGGGGAGGGAGAGAGAGAGAGACTAGGAGAAACCAAGATGGTGGCATAAGTAAACACCTGAACTGCTGCCTCACACAACAATTTCAAAACTATAACTAAAAGGCAAAACGGACATCATCCAGAACCACAGGAAGGCTGGCTGAGTGGAAATTCTATAACTAGCAGGAAAGAGAAAAGCACACTGAGACTCTCAGGAGCTGCAGAAGTAAAAGCAGAGGTACGGAAGAACGCATGCATGGAGAAGGCTAGCAACTGAGTACACTGCTGGCTTTCTCAATCGGAAGGGAGGCAAAAGCTTATGACTGCTCTGAACTCCAGTTCTGGGCAAGACTCTGGGGACTCAGACTCATGTAGGGAGAAACTGTACTACATGGCAGTGGGCAGAACTTGAGGGCAACTTTCTCTCAGAGATGCTTACAGCAATTACTTTAGGACATTGAGACCCAGAGGCCTCTTAGAGCAGGGCTAATGGGAAGCCATTGCTGTTTGCTCCACCCTGAGACTCAGTCCCTTTCAAGCTGAGCACAGAGAGTTTTGCCTATGAATGGCCTAGTCCTTTGAATTTTAAACTTACCTAATAAATTGAAGCTGAGTCAGTGAGACCCAGAACATCCAAAAGAAGGCCTAAGACCCCACAGCAGCTTGCATTGCTTCACAGCTGGACTTCATCTGGGCACCTCCAAAACCCAAACAAAGAAGAAGAATATGCAGATCTCTCTGTAGCTTCTACTGGGTGGCCTCAGGCAAAGGCTAAATTAGCACCTCCTTGGAGATCCAAAAGCCAGTGTATCCAGGGGTCAGAGTAGGACCATCCAGATTACAACTCCTCAGATCCATAAGGGACACACTCAGGGAATAGATGCAGTGAGCACCAAAGCCCCACTGAAGCAACTCATCTCATAATGGTGTCTCCAGCACAGAAGTTCTCCCATTGTAGACACAGCTGATCCTCACATCCAATTGGCCTGGAGGTCAATTCCTCCCAGTGATAACTACAACAATTAAGGCTTAACTACAACAAGACTATGCACAGAGCTCACAAAGGTGTACACCAAGAGTGTCCACGTCAAGTAACTGGAAAGGCTGAGCCACTAGAGGATGCAAAAATAAAGTCAAAGATTTGAAATACAAAGAAGCAAAAAACACTCAACCAGAAAAGAAAAAAGAAAAAGAATCCAAAAATGTGAAGATAGTGTAAAGAGCCTTGAGACAACTTCAAGCATACCAACATCCGAATTATGGGGGTGCCAGAAGAAGAGAGTATGATACTGAAAACCTATTTGAAGAAATAATGCCTGAAAACTTCCCCCACCTGGTGAAAGAAATACACTTACAAGTCCAGGAACCACAGAGATAAAAAGGAATCCAAAGAGAACCACATACATCATAATTAAAATGCCAAGAGCAAAAGACAAAGAGAATATTAAAAGCAGCAAGAGAAAAACAGTTAGTTACCTTCAAGGGGGCACCATATGATTGTCAACTGATTTCTCAACAGAAACTATGCAGGCCAGATGGGAGTGGCAAGAAATATTCAAAGTGATGAATACCAAGAACCTACAACCAAGATTACTCTACCCAGCAAAGCTATCATTCGGAATTGAAGGTATATAAAGAGCTTCACAGATAAGAAAAAGCTAGAGTAGTTCATCATTGCCAAACCAGTATTATATGAAATGCTGAAAGGTATTCTTTAAGAAGAGGAAGAAGAAGAAAAAGGTAAAGATAAAAATTATGAACAACAAATACGTATCTATCAACAAGTGAATCTAAAAATCAAGTGAATAAAAAATCTGATGAACAGAATAAACTGGTGAATATAATAGAATCAGGGGCATAGGGGAATGGACTGACAATTCTCAGGGGGAAAGGGGTGTGGGGGGTGTGGGACGATACTTGACAAAAATCGTATACCTATGGATGAGGACAGTGGGGATGGCGGAAGAGGCAAAGGGTGGGGTGGGAACCGGATGGAGGGGAGCTATGGGGGGAAAAAGAGGAACAACTGTAATAATATGAACAAAAAAGATTTATTAAAAGCAAATAAATAAATAAATGCTAAGGTAAAAATAAAAGTAGACTGTAAAGATCATAATTTCTAATAAAAGGTTTTATAAAAGTATACAACAGTATCAGGAAGGTTGTTTAAAAACAACAACATTGTCTTCACATAATAGTATTTATCAACCTAGATTTTTTCATTAAAATGGAAAAATAAAGCACTCAATATAATTATAATTTGAGATTTTTTAAAATAAGAATTTCTGCCAAAACTCTCTCTCTCTCTCTCTCTCTCTCTCTCTCTCTCTCTCTCTCTCTCTCTCTGTATATATATATATATATATATATATATATATATATACACACACACACAGATATCTGATATATGTGATATTTTAGAATAAGAAGTGATGAGAAATTCTGGACATGGATACTAATAACCCTGTCTGTAATTAGCTCAACTTGCTCATTAGGAAATGCTGCTTTTAAAAAGTAGGAGATTAGCAAGAATGATAATAGCTTATCTAGTAAGAGATCATTATAAACAAATTAGCAAGTATCTGTGAGTCGTGCTAATGATGCATATTAAATGTATGAAGTGATATTGTGATGTAGAAATATGGTGAATTTTCTATCTTTCACATTCTTAGCAATTGTTTTTGTTATATATGTGTTATTTCCCTTTTTTATATGTATGTGCCATTTTGGCGGTAGGGCAGTTGCAGAATTTATGCTGTGCTTTGGAGAAATTAATCCAATAAGAAAGTGTGAGTTGACTGGATAAGCAAAAGGAGATCTTGATGGAAGATCCTTTGATGAAGGCAAGAAAAGAGATTATAAAGAGAATGCTTGGTTTTATTAATATCTGATTTTAAATGTCATGCATCAGGTATTGAAAAGATAAAATGTCAAAGGAAAATATATATGCTGGCAAAAGTATATTAATCCTCAAAATTAGCTTAGCAATTAATATAACTTTTAAAGATGTCTTTTATGGAGGGAATTGAAAGCACTTTATCATGTATATATTTGCAAAGTGATGCAGAGTATTGAAGAAAAAACCCGGAAGAAACTTCAAAGAAAAAAATAATAGAAGTCATCATGAGTTATTTTCTTGCTAAGATTTTGTCCCTGAGACTCTGTGAGTCTGATCCAGGGACACCTCTCCTATCCTTCCCAGTGGTTGTGCTTTCTCAGGAGCAGATGGCCAAGCCTACCTCACCAGCACTCCTTTCATGGAAAAGATCCACCTTCTTCCCAGCCTTCCCTCTGCCCCTCAAGTGCACCCCCATGAGAAGTGTTTACCTATATCCTCCCAAAACCCAAAGAGAACTGCCGCCTAGTGGGCACTCACTGGAGGCACGCAGGCATCAGAAGGCACTGGGGACCCAAGAGTGGCCACTGGGCTATTTTCCTTCAATGGTTCTTGGAAAGAAAGACTAAATGAGTAACTACTCAACATGGTGATGGTCAAAAGTCACACATTTCGTCCAGCCACATAGCAGATGAACTGGCTTTTTAAAAAAGTTAATGGTTTGGGATGGTGGTAATAGCTCCTCGTAATAGGTAGTAAAAAGAGTTTTGTGGATGGAAGCCAAATTTATCTTGAGTGGCAAAGCACAGGAAGGTAATTGCTCAGAGAACTTGTGCACTGAAGAACAGTTCACGGCATTCTAACACAATAAATGATGGGGAAATGTCATCTGGGAATTAATCTTTAATCCATATGAGCTAGAGACAGAAAAGGAAAATTATTTTCTTATCTGGCTTTGGAATGAAAAAAACAAGGTCCTGGTAGGGGAACAGGGAGGGAGGCGGCTACATTTCCCCTGGAAAGTGTAGGCACTTCCCTAAGATATACATAGGTGCTCTGATGTGGGGAAGGGGAAAGCTTTTATAAAAATGCACTTTAACGTGTATCTTCATGTTAGTTGTATGTTTTTAGACCTCTCGGTATTTTTGTAAGCACTGAAAATCCCACATGCCGGGAATCCCCTTATCCCAGGAAAACAGATATAAGAAGTCCCACATGCTAGGGCCCCTCCATCCTGGGCCAACCAGATGGTCATTCTTTGTTTGGGGAGTTATAAGCAAGGTAGCTGAGGTCAGATTAAAAGGTTGGTTGAGACGAATTGGGTCTTCCATGCACACGAGTTTGCACTAGGGGAAAAAATATGCAGGGTTCTTGTTGGAAAGTAAGTTGTAGGACATTTTCCCCTGGAAGGTAAAGGGACTCTGTGATAATAATATAAGTCTGTGGGCATTTTGTAATTTGACCGATTTCAGTAAGTTCATGGAATTGGAGAGCCATATAACATTTGAAAGTAGCAGGAAGTTGCAAGCCAGCTCTTCTGACTCAGAGGCACTGATCGCTGGGGTCAAAAGTCAGAAATGCACTTGTGAGGTAAATATATATATATATATATATGTCTTTTCCTATTCCTATATCAGAATTTCAAAACATTTTAGCTATTGTGAAAGAGTGTAATCTAGGAACCAGCTGGTTGGACTGTTTTATGGCTTTGTCTCCCACTTATAAGCTCCCCTGGCATTGGCAACTGCCTGCACATTTGTTTTCCTACCGTCTCAAACACACTGGGTTTTGAATTGACAGAATTCTGGTGAATTCTTGGCCACCAAGTTGCTGTGCGACCCTGAGCGATAAATGATGCTTCTGATGACTTGCATTTCTTCATCTATAAATCAGACCCTTCCAGTTCTAACATCCAGAAGAAGAAGAAAAGGAGTAACATTCTGTTATTCTGATTTCTTAGATTTTGAAAATAAATGTACACATGTGAAGGGTTATTTTGCCTGCCTTAGAGTTCAAATGGTATGGTGATAAGCCCCTATTAGCAGCATTTATAAAGGTCTATGGTAAAGAGTTCATTATGGCTCGTTAAATCCCTTCATGCTTTTATCCACTTTAGTTACTGTATTTCCTGTAAATGGGATTTATGCCAGGGCCACGTTAACACCATTTCACATTCTGCTGTGCTATTACCCACTGAGCTTGAATCAATTGAATGAAAGAGGCCTTTTCAAGTGTATTGATTTTCATTTATCCAAACTCATCTGTTTGCTTTGCTGCATGCTTGTATATGGGAACCTCTCCATGGTGTTGCTTTAACCCTTAAGTATTTGTTTAATACTAGAATATACATAAGACAGACACTGGGTAAGAATTGCAGAAAATTTGCTGTAAATGCAGTTTTATATGTGCGATACAAGAGCCTAAATCCCTTTCTTATGTCAGAAAACACTGCTTAAAGCAAGATATGACAACCTCTTCTCCTGCATACCCTCCCACCTTCCACCCTCCCAGCACCTGGAGAACTCAGTTCCAGGGGTTCTGCCCTCCTCCCCCCAAAAGGGAGAGGGATATTGTCAAAATGGTGATTCTTCTGAGTAAAGTTTTGTTCACTGTCAGGAAGCTGAATATTCCACTGCTGCTCTGCACAGAAACACTTGTTTATCTTTGGCTAGAGCTCAAACTGAAGTGTGGACAAAAGGATGTGTGTAAAGAGAAACAAATGCTTTAAATGTACATTTTAATGTCCTTTCTCTCCACTCCTGGCTTGATGTGTTTCAGTGTGTGTGTGTGTGTGTGAGAGGGGGGGGGAGGGGGCTGGGAGAAAGAGAGGTGTGTTGTTTATTTAAAAACACAGTTACTATGTTTGAGCTAAAAAGCATTTTAACTATTTGCATTGACTTGCTGTGTTATTCACTAGATATGTGACCATGTGATATAGATTAAATAAGATTGCCTAGACTTTTAGTAAATGGATCTTGACTGCTACTCAGATAAATACTAAAATTTATTTACGTGGGAGAAAAATACTGGCTAAGGCAAAACCAAGGTCAATATTTTCTTTGAGTTGCAATAAATATTTCTATATATTGAAATAGGATTTTATGTTATGATTAAACATAATCCAATGCCACAGCAGAACATAAAATTAAAAAGCTAATCCTAAGGTATCTTTCTTTTATGCTTAATTCTGCAAAGGATAATAACTGTTGGTTTAGGTAAGATCTGATAATAGATGTTGGCATAAAGACTAGCTAAGCCTGAATCCTCATTGTGAGAAAGAAGATGAATAAAATTCATTATGAAAAGCTCATTTTACTTAAATATACCAATGATCAGACATTATTGACTTAAATAAAAAAACAATTAACTTTAACAAAAGTTTAAATATGAAATTAATTTATAATTGCGCAAAATACTTTTCCACATGCATTTTCATATCATATGCAGTGTTAGTCAACTTTTGGGAGATTATATTTCAAATAATGCATTACACATAGTCACAGACAATAGGGTGGTGAAGGCATGGGGTGTGTGTGGGGGGGGTAGGACTATGGGGGAAAAGGGATTTATATAATACTTTCAACAATAAAGATTTAAAATAAAAACAAAATATTTTTCTTTAAAAATATAACTACATCTTAATAAATGAAAAACATTTGAATGTCACTCGGTTAGGGACTAAGAACAATATAAAGATATATTTTCAAGAAGATTACAATCTAGGGACAGCAGAATATACATGCCCATACAATTTTTTGCAGTTGTTAAGATCATGAGATTTGGAATATTAATAAGTTCTAATTCCTGCTCTGGCACAAGGACCTCCAACAAGATTTTCTGAGCCTTAACTTCCTAGTCTATAAAAATGGAAGAATGAAATTGACCTCATACGATCATGGTGAGAATCAAAGGTCTGTAAAGCACTGAAAAGGTGCCAAAGGAGAATCCTCCAGAAGGGTGGATATGTAATAGTATATTGCTGAAGTGACAGCTGAAAACACTCTCATGGAGACACTTCCAGTAGGTTTACATCACTGGATTTGGAATGGAACTGATTATTTTTACCTTGATCTCAGAGAAGAGAGCTCTTAGAGCTGAGTGGCGTGATCGTTCAACTCTTCAAGGAAGAGGTAGGATTTGGACAAGAAGTTGAAAGAGGAACTTAGGGTGTTATTGATTGGTAGATAAAACTAGAGGTAATGGGTATTACAACTGCCACTAAAATAGCAGCCATCTGCTCAGTCATGACCCTCAGCAAAGCCTCCTTACATAATATATGATTCCGTTTAGATGACATTCTGGAAAAGGCAACACTATAGGGAAGGAGTTTAAATCAGTGGTTGCCTGGGGCTAGGGGTGGAGGAAGGAAATTGGCTATAAAAGAACACAAAAACTTTTGGAATGGTGCAGTTTATATGACTATATAAGTTTATCCAAAATTATAGTTCTATATACCTAGAAAGTTTCGATTTTACTGTATGTTATTTATTGAATTATACCTAAATAAACCACAAAACACACACACACTTAAAAAAAGTGAACTATTAAAAGTCCTGCCTGGAAAAGAGTTGGTTGCCTCTAGTTCTACAACGTAGTAAAATGTATTTGAAAGCAAAAGAATTAAAGCAATGACTTGCTGCTGATGGCAGACATTTATACATCTCATTCAGAAAGACACTTCTGAAATATTAAAGTGTTCCCTCTTCTAGTCATTTTCTTTACCTTATTAATATTTCAAATAAAAGGAAAACAATATTTACATAAAGCTATTCATTGCAGTATTATTTATAACAATGTGAAAGGAAATCAATTTGAATGTTAACTCATATTAGATAGAATAGTATGCAGTCATTACAATTTTAATTATGCAAACTATAAAACAGCATGGGAAGCAATTGTTATGATCTTAAATGAAACAAACATAATACAACATTGCATGCATATTATCTACTCAACTATGTGCTTAAAGAGTCATGCAGTAGTGAAAAAAGACAGAAAACACTGCTTAAGGATTCCAGCAAATGCTTATGGAGCTCACACTGTGCAAAGCAGTATTCTAAAATCTTTATGTGTATTAGCTCATTGGATCCTCACAACTCCATGACTTGCATTTTGTCAGTTAGGAATTTGTGCTACAGAGAGGTTAAATACTTGCCCAAAGTCACAGAGGTATTAAGTGTAGTAGTTGCCTGTATTTGAACATACGCAGTTTCTTCACTATCCTAATATGTAAAAAACCAGGGTCATAACATCCAAAATGACCAAAGGCTTGACCGGCCAGAAGTCAGTGCTGGGTTGCCGTGGCAAGCACTGACTGCCGCGGAGACCGGTTTGGCTCAGTGAATAGAGCATAGGTTTGCGGATTGAAAGGTCCCAGGTTCGATTCCGGTTGGGGGCATGTACCTTGCTTTCGGGCACATCTCCACTGTGGGGTGTGCAGGAGGTGGCTGATTGATGTCTCTCTCTCATCGATGTTTCTGACTTTCTATCCCTCTCCCTTCCTCTCTGTAAAAAATCAATAAAATATATTTAAAAAAAAAAAGCTCTGAGTGCCCACCACTGCAGGTGTCGTGACCCAGCACTGACTGCCAAGGGGGTTGCTGATCAGGCCCAAAGAGAGGCCTGGAGAGAGAGAGAAGCAGGGTCTGACTGTAGCCTCCGTGGCAGGTGTTGATCAGCCCTTGCCTTTCTCTTTCGCTTGGGGCCTGGCGAGCAGCCTTGCCTCTTTTTCTCTCCTGCCTCTGCTGGGGCTGCTAATCAGCCCCACCTCTCTGATCAGGCCCATTGGTGGGCCTGGAGACACTGACTGGCATAGAAACCAACCAATCAGAACCAAATCTGGGTGAAGTGTGAGGAGCCAATGGCTGCCTAGGAAGCAGAGCGTTTGACACTAACTGGCATAGAAACTGACCAATCAGAACCAAATCTGGGTTAAGTGTGAGGAGCCAATGGCTGCCTAGGAAGCAGAGCATTTGACACTAACTGGCATAGAAACTGACCAATCAGAACTAAATCTGGATGAAGTGCAAGGAGCCAATGGATGCCTAGGTGGTGGAGCTTTTGTTGCTGACTGGCATAGAATCTAACCAATCAGAACTTAATCTGGGTCAACTCCAAAGGCAGAACCTAAAGTGGAGCTGAGGAGGGGTTTTAAGGGCAACAGCTGTTTGGTGTAAGTTGTAACAAAGCAATTCAATTTTTTAATGACTGGTTTGGCAGTATAGTGCATATGGCTGGCAATCAGTTTGGATATAGGGATTATGTATTTTTGTCTGCCAAGAGCATCTCCTCTTGATGAAAAAGGCTCCCCCACACACACATTTAATCAATCCTATCCTAATTATCTATACTACTAAAAGGGTAATATGTTAATTAGACTGGGTCAACCAGCCATCTTCTGGATGTCGGACTTCCTTACAGACAAAGCCATGGTGGTGAAGACCAAGGCAGAGGCTGTTAGGGGCAATCAGGCTGGTAGAGGAAGTCAGTTGGGAGCGAGATCAGGCCGACAGGGGAGGGCAGTTAGGGACAATCAGACAGGCAGGCAGAGGTAGTTAGATGTGATCAGGCAGGCAAGCAAGTGAGCGGTTAGGAGCTAGTGATCCCAGATTGCGAGAGTGATGTCTAACCGCCAATTTAGACCTGATCCCTGTGGGTATCAGTGGTTGGACATAACCCCAAGGGGTCCCTGATTGGAGAGGGTGCAGGCTGGGCTGAGGAAACTCCCTGTGCATGAATTTCATTCACTAGGCCACTAGTCCTATATAATAAAATGTTAATATGCAAATAGACCAAATGATAGAACAACCAATCAACCAATCAAAGCATAACATGCTAATGATTTTCTAAGGCTGTTCAACTGCTCACTATGATGTGCACTGACCACCAGGGGGCAGATGCTCCAACTGGTAGGTTAGCTTGCTGCTGGGGGCTAGCTAATCAGGACTGAGCAAGATGGGCTGGACATGCCCTAGAGCCCTCCTGTGGTCCCTCCCCAGCTGGTTTGTGTACCAGTGAGATCCTTCAGCCTGCCCTGCACCCTGTCACAATCCAGGACCCCTCAGGGTATGTCAGAGAGCCAGTTTTAGCTAGATCCCACAGGCCACGCCCCTTGGGAGGGCACCAGACACAAGGCTCATGGCTGGTGAGCGCTGCTGTGACAGCATGAGCCTCTCCCTGTTGGGACTGATTGGGCACAAGCCCCCACAGCAGGCACAGCGGGTCTGGGCGGTGTGGGAATGACAGGTAGGAGCTGCATGTAGCATTGGACTGTGGGTTTCTGCTCAATCTCAACCTAGAGGAAATCCACCTATATATGAATTTGTGCACCGGGCCTCTAGTTACCCTATAATTGTTGCCTTTTGCTGTATTTCCTGAAACATAAAAGTGGATATAGTTGTGTTAGGCTGTAGTTGTGTTAATACTACAATTGACTTTTACTTGCTAATCTTTCTGTGATATTTTTTCTTTTTTAAAAAAGAAATATGTTTTAATTGATTTTTAAAGAGAAAGGAAGGTAGAGAGATAGAAAAATAGAAACATCCATGAGAAAAAAAATTATCAACCATCTGCCTCCTGCATATCCCCTACTGGGGATTGAGCCCCTGACCCAGACATGTGCCCTGACCAGGAATTGAACCAGTGACCTCTTGGTTCATGGGTTGATGCTCAACCACTTAGTTACACTGGCCTGGCTATTGTATTCCTAATTAAACATGCTCTTTAAAAATGTTTGCAAGGGAAGCATTTAAGGACTTCAGGGGAAAGGATGGAAAATGTGAAAGGAAATGAAGGAGTCATAACCACCAGTCTATACCAAAGGAAATTGCCCACAGGCTATAAGACTGGGGGATCCACCTGTCCTTGTGATCTGACCAGTGGGAAAGCCATTGTGTTCTCTGCATGAGTATGTGGGGTTAGTAGGACAGTAAGACTATCCTTCTGAAATCAGGTTCAGTGGAAGAACTAAGTATATCCTGTGGGATTACATAGTGGGCTGTGATGCAGCTGAGTCATATGTTTGGTTCTCTCTGATTCACCTGCATCAACATAATAGGTAGCAGGAATCCTGAATTATTAGTCCCAGTGTGTGATCACTATTTTCTATCATATGGCAAAAGAGAAAGGGTACTGGATGTGTTCTGGTTTCTCAATGAACTCAATCAAAAACATATTGCCACAGGTCCATCTGGAATAGTTATACCAGTTGTATGTATAGCTTTAGGCTAAATTACGTATTAAAGTCCATCAAAATAGTGTCAACTAAAATTAATTTATTGCCAGTGACTGAAAAAAGATGAAACAATTTGCTGTCAATGCTTTAGGCTGCAATTCAGGGGAGAATCAGAATTATAAAAATTGCCCATATATTTTAAAATACCACTAGAAGAAGAAAAACCATTGATTCTTTTACTTTGTTGTCTAACTTCAAAACATGTTTCATTTTTGGCAGGAGAGCCAGCAATTCCTGTAATAAAACTTATCCTGGAGGGTATGTAAGGATAAACTTAGGAAAACATGAATAAAAGAAATCATAAAGAATTACTTGGAGTTAGAGTTGTTGATCATGAGGATTAGGTTTGACAGGAAAATATTTCCTTTGGGAAATCCTATTAATTTTTAAAAGTAAATTTTACTGCATTCTGTACAATTTTTGCAGTGTGTCTGATGTTGAAAAACCATTTTTATTGAATTTGGGAAACAGAGGTTTCTAGTGCCCTGAAATCCACCTTATAGGCAATGTGACTACAAGATTCTAAACATTCAGCCATAATGCAAAAAGAAAAACACCAAAACATCTAAAAATCTAAAAGTTCAAAATCATTAGATGAATAAAACACCTGGATTTGCAGAGATGTTTCTTTGGATTTAGCCATATACTGAATTTCAAACAAAGACCTGCAGAAATCAAGAAGAAACTGTCAGTGCTAAATATTTCAAGTGCTAAGTAGTTTATATAGCATATTTTGAAATTATTATTTTCTTTGTGATTAAGTTAATTCTCTTCTTCTCTCCTACCCCAATTATCTTTTGAGCTTCAATACAGATAGCCTCTTAGTCCAAAATTCAGTTTAAAATAGTCTCTAAATAAAAAGTATCTGATTCCTGAAGGACACTGATTCACTCTGAAAATGGGCTATTTCTTATCTCTTATTAAGTGTATTGATCTCCTTTGAAACATTTTTCAGTAATCAATAGTCTCCACTATCTGTTCAGTGTCCTAGGATCCTGTTATTACAGATATAAAGCCAAAATGCCCCAGTTCATAAAGAACCTCAAATGCATCAATGATGTGTTTTTATAAATGTAATTTCAACTTTGCATTTTTCTCACCATTCCTCAGAATTTGAACACATCAAGCGTTCTGAAAGGGAAGAGGGCCTGTTTCTGAAGTGTGTTCCTGGTAGTCTTTGGTCAGCGAGTGTTCAGAATCCCCCAAATGATGTGCCATCAAACTATGATGGGAGAGGAATCTTAAGGCCCTGATTCAATAGATTATCCTTAGGATGAAGAATATTTGTTAATATAAGTTTTGCATTTCAGAAGGCTTAATCTCCAAAACTCATCATTTCAAAATCTTCCTAAATTCTATCCAATTTCAGTGTTATAATAATAATAGGATAAAGATGTGCAGCTACAGAAATTGAAAGCATAGATAGTATCCCAAATTCATGCCCCAGGAGCCAGGCAGCTAATATGAAAGGGTGAATCCAGCCAGATGTTAAATAAAAGGGGGGAAGCTCTAATGCACTTGAAGGACTGGAGAATTCGTGTCTCGTCTAATGGCCAAAAGAAACACGTCCGCTGGCCAAATATGCTCCTGAAGAACACTTACATGGCAGATAATAAAATTGAATGTGTCCTATGCCCATCCCGGGATGTCTTTGACCATTATTTTTTTTTAATCTTTATTGTTGAGAGTATTACAAATTTCTCCCCACTTTTTTTTTTTACTATTTTAAAATTAAACACTGATGACAATGAGATACCATTTCATACCACTAGAATAGCTATAATAAAAAAAAGTGAGCAGTAAGTGTTTATGAGGATACAGAAAATTAGATCCCTCATGCTGGTAGAAATGAAAAATAGTGCTTTGGAAAACAGTTTGGAAAACATCTAATCCAAGATGTTCCTCGAGAAGTTGAACAGAGCTACCATATGACCCAGCAATTTCACTACTAAGTATATACCCAACAGAATAGAAAACATACATCTATATGAAATCATGTGCAATAATGTTCATGGCAGCATTTTTTCATAGATAAAATGTAGAAACAACCCAAATCCCATCAACTGTTAAGTGGGTAAACAAAATGTGATATATCAGACAGCAGATATTATTCAGTCATAAAATACAAATGAAGCACTGGTATGTGTTACAATATGGATGAGCCTTGAAAACATTGTGCTAAGTGAAAGAAAACAGACCACAGAAAACCACATATTGTATAATTCCACTTCCATGAAATGTCCACAATAGGCAAATCCATAGAGATAGAAAGTAGATTAGTGCTTGCCATGGGCCAGGGAAAGGAAGACTACTAGTGAGCATGACTGCTGAGGGGTACAGGGTTTGGGGAGTAGTGAAGAAATATTTTGGAATTTGTGGTGATGGTTTTACAATTCTAGGATGATACTAAACACTGCTGAATTGTACAAAAGTGTGAATTTTATGATACTTAAGTTAGATCCTAATAAACATAACAAAGCCATGCTATGAGCTTATTTATTTACTGGTTTTATTTTCTCTTAAAAGCTTTATGCTGCAAATATAGAACACCTCCTACTTCAAGCCTACTTAGCTACTCATCTTTGAGTTTCTTATTCTTAACTTTTTAAAATATATATGGTCTCACTTCTGCATCACTTTTTGGCAACTTCAAAAGTGCTATTCCATTATCTGGGAGACACCTCAGTAGGAGGGAAGTAGGAAAAGAAAAAATTGAGAGCTGGGAATAGAAACAGGAAGTCAGACAAAAGTGATGGCAGGAGTTGAAACGTTCATAGTAAAGTCTCAGAGGAAATAAGGAAGCTGTGGGCAAGTAAACCCTGGCAGAATCCACACTTCTGCACCCATGGGCAGATGCTGAGCCGAATAAACCAGGGACCAAGGTGCTGTGCCCTAAAGCTGCCACTTAGGGCCTGATAGAATATAAAAAGCCTCTTGAAGTCAACAGGTGTGAAAAACTCAAAAGCATCTTGGGTTGAAGTGCCAGTCAGAGAAGAACAACCATGCCTCTCAGTGGGCAGCCCATCTGTGACAATTCACAATGACTGTACAGGCATTTTAATGAGACTTCAAGGGAAAATCTAAGATGTTTCAAGGCAGTAAGGGCTGGTAAATCAAAACTGGTCATATTGTTCTCACTAGCATCAATTTTACGGCGTGCAGCATGCCGTTGGTATGATCTTGAAATACAGACTTGAGTTGTTGTCTTCAATGTTTATAGTGTCTTTAATCTTCATACCCTGCCCTATTTTTCTTCTGTAAGGTCTTAAATTCCTCAACTGAAGATTCCCTTATATCAGCAAGATTTGACAAGAGCAGATTCAGTAGTTTAAATTTTCATTTAAACTATCAATGTTCACGATGAGGTAGGCTACACCATCAAAACCAGAACAAGGCAAAATAAAAACTAGACCTTTTTATAAAAAATGGACGTTTTCTGAAGTCCCAACATAAAGTAATTGCCATAAATTACAGTAAATGTTTAAATTGGATTATTATTCAGCAATTTTAAAGGATTTTAAATCATAAAGAGATCTACACATATTAATAGTATATTAATCCAGAAAAACAAATTGCCAAATTGTACATATTATGTTATGCTAACATCAGAAATAGTTCAAAAGACTAGAATTTAATATTTTAGTTTAGATAGTCATTAGTTCAAGAGAGTGGAATTATGAATGATTAGTACAGGGTGGAGCAAAAGTAGGTTTACAATTGGTATAGAAAATAATGCAATAAATAATAGATAATAATACAAGAATAATCTGTCTTTTGCACACTCACAACTCTACTAGTAAACTTTCTTTTGCCTCAGCCTGTATGTTTCCTTTTTATTTTTCTGAATTTTCTAAATTTTCTCATGCATTACTTTTTAAAATATACATATTTTCAGAGAGGAAGAGATAGAAACATGAATGATGAGAATTATTGATTGGCTGCCTCCTACATGGCCCCCACTGGGGATCAAGGTCACAACCCAAGCATGTGCCCTGACCAGCAAGCAAACCATAACCTCCTGGATTCATAGGTCAATATTTAACCACTAAGCCATGTCCACAGGGCTCAAGTATTACTGTTTTCACTCAGAGCCCACCTACCCCCATTGTTTGATAAAGTTCAAAAATTCTAAATGCTGAATTTCTCAGGTGCCATTGGCACAGTTGTTGAGCATCTACAAAAAGGTTAAAACAGCAGGATGCAGAATAGCTTTTGTGGTCACCCTTATGTCAAATATGTTGCAAAATTCCAAGAAGGATGTTCATTTATCTCCCTTGTGATCAGACTGAGTCTGTATATGGTTAGATAAGTTACTTAGCTTTCATATAAATAAATCAAGTCATTTATTTTTCATAATAGTAGGCACCTGTTTGGCTAGTTTGTGTTTATGCAATTACATTTTACACTAGATATTTAGACATTTGAGCTGTAACTTCAAAGAGGGGTTTCCCTGATTGTCAGTTCAACTCTCCACTCACATGTTACAAATATGACCACCAAGGCTCAGGGAAGTTAATCAACAGGCTCCAGGATGAAGTCTGATTACTGAGAGAAGGAAGACTGGGCTCCTAGCCTGGCAGTGACAGGATCTATAAAGCAGAAAATGACAGATAAAAATGATGAACGTAATTTGAAAAGTTAGTTTCTCTATTCATTGAAGATTGCTTGAAATAACTTGCCATTTTCTAGTTATTAAAACAAATGCCTATAAAAAAAAAAGGGGGCTAGTATTTTTGGTCAAAGGAAAAGCTAGCAAGGATAAGACTCAACATGTATGTGGGAGATAAAAATCATCCCAAACAGCTATGAATCAGATTTAAACGGCACCTGTACAGTGGGTTTTCTGGTCCAAGCTCTTTTATTCTGTAAGATTGTTTGCCTATGATGACCTTGGCAAAGTTCATCTTGATGTTTACAATGGCCAGTAGCATCAGCATGACTTGGGATCTTATTAGAAACTAGAGGCCCAGTGCACAAAATTTGTGCATGGGGTGAGGTGTTCCTCAGCATTCTCCAAACTGGAACCTTTTGAGGGATGTCTGACTGCCCGTTTAGGCCCAATCCCAGGCTAAACAGGCGGTCGGACATCCCTCTCACAATCCAGCACTGCAAGCTCCCAACTGCTCGCCTGCCTGCCTTCCTGATTGCCCCTAACTGCTTCTGTCTGCCAGCCTGATCACCCCCTAACCACTTCCCTGCCAGTCTGATCGATGCCTAACTGCTCCCCAGCTGGCCCGATTGCCCTTAACTGCCCTTCCCTACCAGCCTGGTCACCCTCAACTGCCCTCCCCTGCCAGTCTGGCCACTCCTAACTGCCCTCCCCTGCAGGCCTGGCCCCCCAACTGTCCTCTCGTACAGGCCTGGCCCTCTCCCAACTGCCCTCTCCTGCTATCCCAGTCACCCCTAACTGCCCTCCCTGCTGGCCTAATCACCCACAACTGCCTTCCCTTGCAGACCTGGTCTCCCCAAACTGCCCTCCTCTGCTAGCCCGGTCACCCTTAACTCTCTTTCCTACAGGCCTGGGTCCCCCTTAACTGTTCTCTACTGCAGGCCTGGTTTCCTTCCCCCACCCAACAGCCCTGCTGGCTTGGTCACCCCTAACTGCCCTCCCTGCTTGTCTGATAGCCCACAACTGCCCTCCCCTGCAGGCCTGGTTCCCCGCCAACTGCCCTTCCCTGCAGGCCTTGGTCTCTCCCAACTGCCCTCCTCTGCTGGCCTGGTCACCCCAACTGCTCTCCTCTGCTGGCCTGGTCACCTCTAACTGGCCACAATTTTTCCCTCCCCTGCAGGCCATCTTATGTCCACATGGTGGCTATCTTGTGTCCACATGGGGGTGGCCATCTTTCACCACATGGGGGCCACCATCTTGTGTCTTAGAGTGATGGTCAATTTGATTATTACTCTTTTATTAGATAGGATGCAGAGTCTAAGGCCCCACCCAGACCTTCTGCATCAGAAATTCTGTAGTTGAGGGCCAGCAAAATGTGTTTTAAGAAGCTCTGCAGGTGATTCTTATGTGAGCGCCTCCTCCATATAAATTATTTCCTTTTAAAAAATGTTTTAAGTTATATTGTCCAGAGCTCTTAAAATATTACTAAAACAGAGTGAGCCTAGTAATCTGGTTCTTGCATATTCAGTAGCCAAGTTTAACAGATAAAAACAAGATGCCCAGTTAAATTGGCATTTCAGGTAAAGAACAACTTTTTAAATATTAAGTATGCCCTATGCAATATGTGATATATACTTATGTAAATATAAGCATAAACACAAATATACATGTAAACATATGCATATATATTTATTATTGATCTGAAATGCAAATTTAACTGAGAGCCCTGTGTTTTATTTGCTCTTCTGGCAACCCCATCACCAGCCTGTTCTTCTACAAGTACACTCTGAGAGGCAGCATGAGTAGCCACTTCGGTGGGACTGGGAGGGTCGCCTCGCTTACTTTGATTCTGCAGCAAGTCAAGCTGGGAAGAAAGTGCCATGTAATTCATGCCTATTCCTTCTATAAGCACTTGGCTGCATGCTGTGATTTGAGAAAACAGCAATTACTACACTTAACATTACTTGTTTATTTTGTATCACAGAAACAGATAATGCCTTTTTCTCCCTTTTAACCTAATAGTCTATTAGAAAAGCACAAGGTGTCCTCCCCATTAATCCCTCCAGGGAATTTGAGAAAATTAAGCCAAGTGAGACAATAGAAGGTGGAGGGTGGGTAGGATGATTTGTAAAAGAGCAGAATAGCAGCCAATATGCCTGGAATGAGTGGGGGCTGGGTTTTTGACTGTGTGTGTGTGTGTGTGTGTGTGTGTGTGTGTGTGTACACACATAGGTGCATGCTTGGAAGGGAAGTGGATCCATAAAAGATTAGGAAATTGCCCTGGTTGGTGGCCCCATGGTTAGAGCATCAGCCCATGCACCTAAGGGTTGTGGGTGGGTTGGATTCCCAGTCAAGGGCAGCTACCTGGGTTGCAGATCCAACCCCTGGCCCTTTCCATGCTCTGTATGAAGGAAAATATATCCTCCCGTAAGGAGTAACAAAGAGAAGATTAAGAAACTACTACTTATTGGGTTCCTGCTGGTGTCAGGCATTAGGCATGAGTCGTTACATAAAGTACATTCCATCTTGATGTTATTACAGAAACATTCTTTGAGAAAGGAATGTTGGAGACAAGAGAGTTAAGCACTGCTCTTGATATTGCCCCTCCCATAGCGACTGTGTGTCCTAGGGAAGCCATCAGCTCTGTGCTGCCCGCTTAGATAAAAGACTGCACCTACCTACATTCACTGCCCAGGCCCTTCCTTCAAGAAGAAGACAGAAATACCTTTTCAAAAGAGAAAAAAAAAATTGTCCTAAACTACACAGAGTTTAGGATTAAATTCTGAGGCTTCCCTGAGTGAGAATCTCCTAACAACAAGCCACAGAAGCCTTGAATGATCCCGTGAGATGCTTGAGCAGTCAAGAGAGACTCGGCTGACTGAGGCTCACAGTTTAGTCATCCTGTTGAGTACCCCGACCTACAGGTACTGATTATAAGGCACTTGAAAATTAAGGCAAACGTGTTTCTCATTAACTAGTTTACATAAAGATGTATTTCTTAGCCAGTAATAGAAATAATTTACATTGTGAATGTTTTTTGTTTTGTTTTTTGCTTTATTTTTTTTTTTTAGTACATGTATGCTTGTGCTGCTAAGGTTTAAAGAGAGAGACATAAATAGTCAAATGCCAATCCCATCCCCTACCTCTGAAATACCAGAGAATAAAAGGTGGGAGAGTGATTCATGTATGGTCAACAAGGAGACCACTAGCCTCTGCCACCCTCCAGCCCCTGCCTCAGGGCAGGAGTCAATGACAACGGAAAGAGCTGCAGTGGAATCTCTGGCGGTGCCCAATAGCGAGCACTGCATTTTTATTGAGTGACAAATGAACAAATGGTCAGGCAGGGAGATCAGGGGCAGTGGGCGAACCGAAAGGGGAAAAAGGGAAGCGGGGACTTAATGGTTGGGTCGGCCTTGTCTTGATTTAAGGAGGAGCAGGTCAGGACTCTTACACCATTTGTAACTTTCCGTGAAATGTAACCAATATATTGTATCTGTCTTCAAAGCAGCCTCCCAAGCAATTAGTTTAGCTGCAATTTGGGGATCGCTGACATAGCTCCCACAGTTTTTCACTAACCATTAACCAAGCAGCTGTTTGGGGGAAATTTCTTTTCTAAACTAATTCAAATTTAGGAATGACTTTTATGGGCACTCAAACTGTTCTTATTTTCCCTTCCCAGCGAAGATGCTGCTTTGGTGATTTCTAACTGAAAGACAAAGGATTACTTGACATAATGACTTTATTTACTTAACTGGATCTAGATGTAAGGCCGTTCAGTCTGCAAGAAGCAATGGGAACAGAAAGCACAGTGGGAAGTTTTCAGAAAGCTTATGAAATACAAATTATTTATTTAGCTTCTGATAGTCTACTTTTACTAAATAAGCACATTGGTGTTTGGAATTAATTGTAAGTGAAATGTGTGATCAAGTGGATAATGTTTTGCAAATCTTCTGAAATAACAGTCTTGATGCATTGGGTACATGTGGCTGTACTAGTATATGGATGTATATATTTAAATAAATTCCAGCAAACCTACATATACAAACATACATGTTTATGTTAGATATGTATATAAGTATATACAAACACATACAGTTGTAATGTTCTGTCACATTGTAGTTGCTCAATAAATAGCAACCATTATTATTACCGAGAACAGCAAAACCCCATCATGATGCGGGCAGGGGAGTCAAAACATCCAAACATGGAGTCCCTTTGTTGTGCAGTGAATTAAAAGACAACAATATTTTCAGCTGGTCCGTACTGGTCCCCCAAAGCCCACCAAATAAAGTTAAAAGAGTGAAACTTCTATTGTACTTAAAGAGAATACTGTGACCACCGAGACTGGTTTGGCTTAGTGGATAGAGCATCGGCTTGTGGACTGAAGGGTCCTGGGTTCGATTCCGGTCGAGGGCATGTACCTTGCTTGCGGGCACATCTCCACTGTGGGGTGTGCAGGAGGCGGCTGATTGATGTCTCTCTCATTGATGTTTCTGACTTTCTATCTCTCTCCCTTCCTCTCTGTAAAAAATCAATAAAATATATTTTAAAAAAGAGAGAGAGAGAGAATACTGTGACCTAAGTGACTTGCATTTAAAAATGGAGGTGGGGTGGTGGGGAGGGACCAGAGCCAATCACCAATTACATTAAATGTTAGCAGGCATACCCATGGAGGTTCGTGTTGTATTCTGAGTAATTGAAAATTAGCATATGTGCATGTTGTATGTTAGTTGACCAACAAATCATTCAACTAACTAGCTCATTTCTAAAAATTTAATACAAGTGAAATATTTATTATGATTTTATTAAAAGCACATTCTAGTTTTTACCCTTAGGCTATATAATTAAAACTGCCTGAAAAGTGAAAAGTCAGTTAAAGAGGCAATTAGGGTGGTTAGACCTACTGTGGCATCGACAATGAGGGCCAGAGTTCAGTCCTCCTGGTAGTCAGGGTCTTCTACACTCAGACCACAATCTCAGGGGTGCACATGGAAATGGGCAATGGATGCCAGAAGTGTTTCTGACTCAGAATCAGGACTGAGTGGGTATGCCATCATATGGTAAGAAGGGACCTCATGTATATTTTGTTGATATACCCAAACAACAGTTTCTGTTTTCTTAAGTGCAGGCATTTATCTTCGAAAAATCAGATGAAAGGCTCTACTTAAAAATATTGCTCATGTTGCAGAATCAGTGGGGGGGAAAAAAAAACACTGCATAAAATTGCCTCGGCTGATTAAAATCATGTATTATGTGCAAATTAAAACTATTGACCATTTAGAAGAACAATTACAAAGCTTTACAATGTATTGGCACAGAATTCTGTCAGTGTTTTCTGTCTGAGCGAAAGCAAAATGACCCTTGATTCCTACCAGTCATTAATTTCCAAGCGGGCTATGCAGGATAATTACATTTCGTTTTGCAGTGTGTGGGGTTCTCCTTCCTCTTTTGGTTTTTAAAAAGTAAATGGACATTTTACATCCAGGTCACATCACAGTAGCAATTTCTCAGATCTGTCTTTAGCTGACCCCACTCCCAATAGCAGCGGGGTGGAATTGGGGTCCCGATCGGGCCAATTGGCCACCACAGTGCGCATCATAGCATCTGGTTATTCCAGGCGTTCCAGGCATTCTGGTTGTTCCGTCATTCTAGTTGCTTGGCTTTTATATACATAAATATAACCTTAAGGAACAAATCTCAGACTTCTTTCTCAG
This sequence comes from Lasiurus cinereus, assembly GCA_011751065.1. NCBI lineage: Eukaryota > Metazoa > Chordata > Mammalia > Chiroptera > Vespertilionidae > Lasiurus > Lasiurus cinereus. The sequence goes on along the minus strand of JAAGEH010002271.1, from coordinate 113,486 downwards.
CCAAATAGAAACAGAGTTCTCATATTTGACTTCTGGTTCCAAGGAAATTACAGGGAATTCTTTTTCCCCTACTCCCTCACGCTTTCTGGGTAACTATGCTCTCTCCCCATCCCCGTTACCTGAGAATGGCTTGATTGGCATGGAGATGATGAGAAAGGCTGAGGAACCAGCCACCTGGGTGCAGATCCCCAGTCATACACTTACTGCTCTGAGTGATTTTGAATAATTACTTAATTTCTGAAGGTCCGTTTCCTCAATCATAAAATAAGAATAACGCACTGAGGACCAGGTCCCTAGTAAATACTTAATACATATTAGTGGGGGTTAGGAGGGGACATTCCAGAAATCTCTGAGGAGCTACATTTTGGTGAAATAGAAAGAATGATGCTTTTGAAAGCTAAAGTGGTTCATTGTGAGATTTTGGGCCTGTAACTAAACTTCTCTGGGCACCTACCTTCTCTTGGGTAAAATGAGAAATACAATTACCATATGCACTTGTTATGAGGAGAAAATAAAGTAACATACTATGAGCTACCTCCACTGCAGAGTTGCCATTTGGATTTTGAGTTAATTTTCTATAAAGTTCTCAATGGCTAGGAGGGACTTGATAAATGGTAGATGCACTGTTTTGTAAAATATTCTAGAATCTATGTAGCACTACACAGATATGAGCTTCCAACCTCATTCTTATCATTTCTTCTCTCTGGAAGATGAACCAGTAAGCCAGTCCTCATTGCAGCCTACAGAAACCTTCGATAGTTATTACTTCCCAGGAATGCCTGGTCTCTGTACCATGAACTTTAGAACTTAAAGTTTTCTTTACTTTTGAAGTCTTGGAAACACAAAGAAGGCATTGCCTCAGGAAAATGCCCTTCAATGATCTGCTTTTCTGCAGTATCAGAAATTTGGACTAAACACAAGAGGAATTGTTTATGTCACACAGGAGAAGACTCAGGAAAGGCGATCCAGGGCTGATTCAGCCACTCTAACTATTAGGGACACAGGCTCCTTCTACCTACCAGCTTTTTCTTTCTCAGTGTCCTCCTGTGCAAATGCATTTTTGGAAGGAAGAAAGGGTTAGTGGCACTGCAACTTCTACTTGTGTCTCAGAGGCCACCTTTAGCTGCAAGGGAGTCTCAAATGAAATTTCCAAATGAAATTGGGATTGTGTAGGGGGGAAATAGATATTGTTTGTCAGTGAACACTGTCTGCCATAGTAGTCTGGACTCCTGAAGGGTGTGCCAGTGAGAATGAGCTGGTGGCACCTCTAGTGAAGCAGAGGTCTGTCTGTGTGGGTTGCTTCTGGAGATGACTTTTCACTGAAAATTCTAGTAACTCTGAGATTCAGATTATCTTCCTGTTTTAATTTTATTAGTATTATTGTGTGTGTTTGTGCTAAGAACTAATAACATTGAGATCTACCCTCTTAAAATTTTAAGTGTACAGAACAATATTGTTACATGTGGAGTAAGGTACTGTTTGCTTTCCTTATTTTATTCACAGGAAATGGGAATGTGGGTCTGGAACTAAGAAAAGCAGTTCCTCTCTCTGGTGATTGGTTCATTTTGTTTTAGTCATTTTTGTTTTTCTGAGGTTTACAATGGCCTCAGGTGTTCTGCAGACACACTTCTCTCAGGAGCGCTGTCCCCATGGTCCATGCTGGCGGTCTGCCTCCCCAAGATAATTTGTAGACATTCCCAATACCAGCCGAGACTCATCTCGGGGCTCTCTACTGCAATTTATGGAAATCCTACTGGGCAGAGCACAGCAGGCAGTGTGACAAGTCCTGCATTTCATGGTTGAAGCTACTGTCTTCAATGTGAAGAGAGGAGTGCTTGACTAAAATATAAATCCTATTCAAATAAGTTTGGCCTAACTTCACACAGGCCCTGGGTATTGCTATGAATTCTCTGCGAAGGGAAGATAAATCAAATATATAAAACCAAGATGGGTGCCGCCAGTACAGAAAATAAATGTTAACATCCTGAACAGGTCTGAGCGATAGAAGCTCCACCTCAGAAAAGTGTCTGTTCTTGTTTGGTAGAAAGGATCTCAGAGGGGGGAGTGGAGTCACCTGCTCTCTATGAAAGTGGCTCTCAACCCAAGGAAAAATCTTAAGTGTCCTCTACTGGCCTTGATCCAGTGGCTTACGTTTTTTATATTCTTTTGTCTTTTAAGGCCCCTATTAAATTATCAGTGTTATATGTAATAAGTGACTTACTGATTATACTTTATCTTCTATAACACTCGATCTTAAATAAGTCTACAAAATTAACTCTAGAAAATTTCACTAAGTTGAAATTTTCCTGAGAGTAGGAATCGGGCTTTATTCTTGCTTCCTAGGACTTGGCATGATGTATGTGGGCAGCTGAGCACAGACCTGGCATCAGTGAGTGTTGACCTGAGTTAATGGAGAGAATGGGATGTGGGAATAAAGGAGGGAGAGTCTGAGAAGAGCAGAGCTAACAAGGCAAATGGCTTTCTAGGGACAGGTATGAGGAGACTAGACATCTGAATAGAAAGCGCACAGCAAGAAGGCTGTAGCAGCCCCTGAGAAGATAGGCATCCTAGTGTGTACATTTGGCAAGAATTATGCCACCCGTGATTCCATCAAAGTGGGGATCAGGAGACAACGGTGCAGTGCCACAGGAAAATTAAAAACACCATGAAGAGAATAAACATTTGTCACCAGGTCCAGTTCTGCATCTGCTTTGGATTTATTTTTAAATAAAGTAGATCTTATTAAAGTGCTTAGCCTAGCTGTGAGCGTTTTGCCGCATTTTCTGGAGTTCCCAAGATAATAGATGCATGTTGACTAAAAAGATAATTCTAATCCTCCATGTTTCTCTAGGGCCCTTTTTTAGTACATGCTTCTTCCCAAATTCATAAGTGTTGAGCTAATGTAAAGTTTTAATTGCTCTTGCTCCTTTGTATGCAGTGATAAAATGCAAGTTGTAACTCTGATTAATTTTATATTTTGATTGAGTGATATAAAAGTCCTTTCCAGGTTTCATTTTATTCATGCATTACTTTTAGAGTGTATTCCTGTTAAATTTTGTCTAAGGAGGAGGTATTGATACTCATGTCTTAATGTATAGTAAAATGTTTGCCCTACTCTTTCCTTCTGCTCATGTCCACTCCTTCTAGCTCTATGAACTCATATTCTTATTAAAATAGACATCTGAAAAAGAAACATTTTTTAAAATATATTTTATTGATTTTTTTTTTTTTTACAGAGAGGAAGGGAGAGGGACAGAGAGCTAACAACATCAATGAGTGAGAGACATCTATCAGCTGCCTCCTGCATGCCCTACACTGGAGATGTGCCCGCAACCAAGGTACATGCCCTTGACGGGAATCGAACCTGGGACCTTTCAGTCTGCAGGCCAACACTCTATCCACTGAGCCAAAGAGTTTCGGCCAGAAACATTTTTTTATTTAAGGGTATTTTAAAATAGAAGTTTGATATAAAGGACCAACATCCTGTGCTAACTCATTGCAATTCACACACACACAATCACTGAATCTATCCAGGCGTGACTTGTTCTGGACTCTGAAAAAATTGACAAGAATTGGCTAAGCTTTGAGGGAAAGCAATGTGGCAGCATGTATCAACATTATAAGTATGTATGCTCTCTGACCCAGCATCCGTGCCTAGGAATCTGTCCTACTGAAATGCTTGCACATATGGGCAATGAACATCCAATGCTGCAGTATGGCTTATACAGCCAAAAATTAGGAGGGGGGGGGGACTAAAGATTTATCATAAGTGAAGGGATCAAATACACTACAAGACAGCCACACTTATAGTTTATTCTATACCCACTAAAAAAATATAATCAATGTGTACAGAGATAGTAGAAAGAGTGCCTAGATAAACAAGGTGATAGCCTAACAATGCATATGGGATGGTCTCCTTCATATGAAAAAAATATATATTTGTATATGTTTATGTACATTTGTAATTTCATAGGATATTTGGAGGATGCACAACAGATTGTCAATTATGATTCTTCTGGAGAGTGTAAGGATTGAGTATAAAGAGAACCTTTAGCATTTTGCTAAGATAATTTTTATAATATGAATATTTTACAGTGAGAATTATTTCATGTATTTTGGGGGTAATTTTTTAAAACATCTTGGGTCTTACCTTTTTCAAGTTTAAAAATAAAACATTATTACCTGGCTAGCATGGCTCAGTGATTGAGCATCAACCTATGAACCAGTTGATCAGGGTTCGATTCCTGGTCAGGGCACATGTCCAGGTTGCAGGATCGATTGCCAGCAGGGGTCATGCAGAAGGCAGCTGATCAATGATTCTCTCTCATCATTGATGTTTCTCTCTCCCTCTCTCTATCCCTCTCCTTCCTCTCTAAAATCAATAAAAAATATATTTTAAAAAAATAAAATAAAAATAAAACAGTATGCACAATTGTTACTTTTATATAATAATGGACATCTGTGAGTACCATGAGTTGATGTACAAAGGAGAAATATCAGGAATATAAAACTGAAGCAAGACTAATTAAATGAGTTCTTATAGCTAGATGTGTTACCAAATAGTGTGCGCGTGCACACACACGTACACTTTGTTCAACTTCATTCAATCATTTATCCAACTGTTATTTATTATGTGCTTACAACTTGTCAGTATCAAGATAAATGTACAAGTGCATACACACAAAAATATAAACACTGGAGAAATGATGAACCTAAGATTGAATTACTGTTCTTTTAAGGATCACCAAGTTGTGGATATAAAAAGGAGTCCCTCTTTTTAGGGAAGAAATGGATTCTGTCTAAAATTGATACTGCAGTCTCCAAAGGAGGAAGGTTTGGGTGTTGTGGGGTAGAGCAAGAAAACATGCACTTTAGATTTTTAGCTAGAAGATAAAGTACAAAGTGACCAGTTACACAGAGATGCCAAAAAGGGAAGGAGAGTTGACTCAGTAAGTGGGTATGGCTCTACACCAAGAAGTTTAGAATCTGATTTTTAAGTTGCTTCTCAACTTAACCAAATAAGATCCTGGCTTGAATTTTAATTTCAAAGGGACCATTCAGTAATAAGTCCCATTTAACTGATAAGTTTATAAACTTACTAAAATGAAGAAGAAGATATTTTGCCAGTTCTGACAGTCAGAAAGAAAGTAATAGCAGGGCTGAGCCTCGGGCTCCACACATTGGAGAGGGTCAGGCGTATCAGGATGAGCCAGGGGTTAACTCCTGCCACATTTCAAGTTTACACTGCTCTGTAGATGGAGAAAGGGCTTTTACAAAAGTTCTATTCATGCTCTTCCACAGCCACATTATGAGGTAATGGTTAGCATATATTGAGGGTCTAATATGTGTCTATGTCATATCAGCTGCTTATTATATAGGCTCTCTCACTTAATCTTCAAAATCACCCTGCAAGTATGTATTGTTACAATGTTACAGTGGAGGCATGGGGCCCAGAGAGGATAGTAAACTGCCAGTGTCTTCACATAGCAGAATGAAGATATCAAACAATATTTGTCTCATTACAAAGCCTGAGTACTGTCTTCTAAAAGAAGACTATGAAAAAGAGGAAGATGAAGACCAAGAAGATGGGAAGGCAGGGAGAAAGGAGTCAGGAGAGGAAGAGAGAGAGAGAAAGGAAGGAAGGAAACGCTATTAACAATGATATTGTTTTATGTGTTTACAACTGAGGACTAGAAAGGTTAGTTGAATTTGCCAAGGTCTCAATTAGCAAGTGGCAAAACCCAAAACAAAGCTCATATCCCAGAAGTACTCTTCCCACTACACCACTGTTGGCTCTCCAATGTCAGGAAATAATGGAACTGTGATAAATCTGACAATTTATTACATGTTCGTTTTACATCTGCTTATTTTCTCTAAACAAATACTGGGTGGGTAGAAAACTGATTCACAATATTTTATCTGTCCCTGATAAAACAGTTTTTCTCAATCAAGCTATAATGCAAAAGTGAACAAACTATGTATTATTTATTCCGATTATACAGAGCAATAAATAATTCTCAATGGAAATAAACAATGATTTTTCAGAAATTCAATTGACATCCCAAATTAGATCTACATAAGAACATCAGCCAATTAACTCTGCCAACAGCTCTTTCTATTCTGTTATTCTCACTTGCATTCTAAAATTTTGTTTATGTAATTGCTTCAGAATCATAGGGGAAGTAAACTCATTTCTATTTTTTAGGGAGTAATTGTCTTGTTCAACGGGCAGCAGTTCAATCCATGAATATGAAAAAGCTGCAAAAGAATCACCAATAATTCCTTGTACTATTGAGAGAAAATTGCTTCAGGTTGCAAAAGTAAGAAAAGGTTATGAAGATTAACTAAAATAATCTAATCATTTTACTCAGATAAATATCAGAGTGGAAGGAAATAGAATAGCCTCTGGTTTCTCCTTCCTAAAGCAATAAGCCTCAGAGATCAGTGGGGGAAGAGTCAGCTGGGTGATGGATTCTTTATGTGGAAATTCAAGAATGTTCATTCTATAACATTGGGGAAAAGGGACAATATTGTGTTCCCACCCACATATCTTCAAAATCCTCTTTCCTCAAGTCTAAGTCACATTTAACCTAAAGAAATAATCAGTTCCCAAAAAGTATTTAGATAGCAATATGCTCATAGCAAGTCCTATTTGTAACAGCAATAATTGCAAATTACTAAGTATATTAGCAGTATGACTAAGTAGATTATGCTGTAAATAGATAACGTATTTCTTTGATCCTTAATGTCATCAACTTCAAGGTGCAACCTTATTTTACTGGCTTCTTTGGAGGCAAAAGACACGGTATATTGCATGTTCACCAAATAACCAACATTGCAAATTACCCGTACAGTTTCACACTCTTACAATTGAGGTTGAGATCATCATTATCTACTTTTTTAGGATAAAGTTACATCTGAGTCTTGTGACCTTGGGCAGCTTGTGTAGTTCAGCAGGACCATATGGCTTCTCTAACCCAGATCCTAATCTTATTCCCATCCTATTAATATCATTATGACTGAACTATTTAATTTCTGGACATCTGAAAAGGTGTTCAACTTCTGTCTGCATTTCCTCTTTCCTCTCCTGAATTACTGCACCATATATGAAATAGCTTTTCTTCAAAACTATTTGGAAGTTTTTGACAGAGACATTCAGTGTCTGAGTGATAGATCATCACAGTGCATAAATCAGGCACATCTATTTTCCCAGCTTGGAAAATACTATGGTCTGCTCTAAAGAATTTGGCCATTTCTACTGCATTTAATTCTATTACTGAAGGTATGGCAAGCTCCCTTCTGCTTGCACAGTAACTTTTCCTTTCAAAGCCCCATCAGATTGTGATATTTCTGAAGCCATTAGGAAAATATTAGAAGTCCATATTTAAGTTAAAACTCAAGTATATTTGGTATACTCCCTGCTTTCCATTTTTCCTGGTTATTATATCAATTCATTTTGAAAAACTAGTCACATCAGTGTAGCACTTACTGTTCGTTAAAGCATTTCATATGCATGATATTTGGATCTCACACAAACTCTGTAAACTGGTGTGATAGAGGGCTGCTCACTCTACAGATGAGGAAACTCAATGAGAATCTGACTTATTCATAGTCACACAGCAAGTTTTGACTTTGGTCTCATGATAATTAATTCTTTTCAAACTTCAGCAATCCATCATGATAAGTGAGGTCACTGTGCCTTCCACTAATTATTTCCACTAACAAAGTTGATAAAGAAAATGTTCAGCTTGTAGAAAGCCAGTCAATGTGAATTTGAGAAAACAGATTTAACAATTGAGTTAATATATAATTACAAAAGGAGTGCGGGCAGAGTCTTCTAGCCAACCACTAACCTTATCTCAAATTTGCATGGGATGAAAACATACCCACCTAGTGACACTGGATACTTCTGGGGAGAGAGGGAATGGGTGAGATGTAAAATTTAGGTTTGTCTATAATGTTGCACTATGTGAAGGCAAAGAAGGGAGACTTTTAAACACTATCTTTCATCTTGTTTATATATGAATGGGCCTAATGGGTGACTATAGTGTTGGGAAAGGGAGTAGAGTGAAGGACCGGTAAATGACATCTCATGTTGTCCTTCCAAATTTCTAACCAATTGAGTTACAGGAGGCAGACCTACAGTGCCAAAATCAGCTCTGTTATGGACGAGGTCTGGGAAGGTGCATGCACCTGAAATGTGTGGGCATGACGGCTTTTCTAACCTCTGAATTAGATGGACTTGCCCAGGTACAGGTGTATTTAGACAACCACAGGCTCCCTACACCTAGGAAGACCAGAACCTGCAGGCCTACCCATGGAAGGGCAGGACACACAAAGTGGACAGGCTGACTGTCAGAAAAGAAACTATCTTTTAAATTCACTTATTGATTCTTATTTTATAGCCCACATATGAGTAAAATCATATGGTTCTTGTCCTTTTCCATCTGACTTGCTTCATATTTATAAAATAAAAGGGAAAGAAACTCTAGAAGGCTAAGTGGAGGATGGTCCATTCCTCTCTACACTCACCAATCGGATAAGTAATGCCTTCTGCCCGAGAGCACTAGAAGTGTTCCCTCAGGCTTTTTCTCCCAAGGAATGGGTGTGTCCATTGCTCCAGGGTAACATGGAGAAGTGTTGGAGGTAAAGTGCTCCTCCTTGACAACAGTTAAGATTTGGGAACAGGTGAATAGCATCTCTTACCCACAGGCGGCTCTCCTAGGCGTGGTGCTATTTGGAGGTGCCTCCCTTCGTTAGGAGACATGGTGACACGTTGTTATTGACAGCCCTTAGACTTCTTTGCTTGTTTCTTCTTCCTGGGCAGAGTTCCAGATAAATGAGGCAGTATGAAATGTTGACCTCCCCCCAGTTTGCATCTATGGAATAGCTTTGGTTTTTCTTTCATCGATCTTACTATGTATGATGAATAATAGCAAAGACTTGGTGACATAATTATGTAAATTTCAAGCCAGGCCAAGGGCATTTTGCTTTGACATTTACAGATGCTATTTATCCAATGCATGTTCATATTCCTCTGGCAATATCATAAAATTTCAGATACCGCTAATCGTCACATCAGGACTGTGGAAGCCATGAGGAGATCTCCCTGGCTTCCTGGACTCAGTCCTTCTGGCTCAGCCTCAGCCCAACCCTTTCCTCCTGTGATATTCAGAGTGTTAGTCACATGAATGGCTACATGGCTCTCAGTAAAAAAATAAATAAATAAGAATTTTATTAAATGAACTTCCTTTGAACCAAATAACACCAATTATACCTTTTCAACATTCATTTAAGAAACACAACATTCTCACCCAGCCATTGTTGCTCAGTAATTGAATGTCGACCTATGAACCTGGAGGTCACAGTTCAATTCCCTGTCCAGGCATATCCTGCATTACAGGCTTCATCCCCAGGAGAGGGCATGCAGGAGGCAGCCAATCAATGATTCTCTCTTATCACTGATATTTCTCTCTTCCTCTCCCTTCCTCTTTGAAATCAATAAAATATTTTTAAAAAGACATATAACATTCTCAACATTATGATACCAATAATCCTTCAGATTTAGAGAAGCCTCCCAAATCACATAAAAGTAATTCCTAGCAGTTAGTAACCACTAGGTACCAGGCACATAGATACAAAAAGAAGCAACACACGGTCCCCATCTTTGATAGGGAGAAGATTGTAAAAGCAAAAAATATAATAAGAAGTGGGATATGGGGAAGAAGAGTTAAGTTAATACAAAAACAGAAGGACCTTCTGGGCTGAATAAAAAATTTGGACTTGACCTTTTAGCCACTAGCCATTCATTACAGGCTGTTAAGGAAAAATACAACTGTTCAGATTTGTGTTTTTGCAACTCTCAACTCTGGGGTCATAGAGGACAGAGGAGACAGAAGGGAACAGCATAGCAATAATCTGCAGAGAAAATAATAAGAGCCCCAATTCAGGCAATAGAAAGATGAAATTGCCACTTTCATTGTTTTTAAATCGTGTTTGAAAAATATGAAGTTCTGTACTAAAGGTTAGAACTGTCATGAAGAAATAACGTAAGAGGGCTAACCAGGAATTGTTTTGCCCAAATTCTTCACTGCTAGCCTATCTCACATCTGAAGCCAGAACCAATTCCCACCTGCCATGGAATTGGAAATTTCTGTAATTTTAACAGATTGTGGTGATTGCTGAAAATATCAATGGACTCTTAAAGCATATTTACATCTAAAATAACTTAAAGCATCAGAAATTCTAATAACATGACATGCCTTCAATAGAAAACTGATTGTAATAAGTCTGTGAAGCCAGCTTCACACCCTAGCATTTTATATGCTTATCTTTAATCCAGTAATGCTTACATTTTGTAATGTAATTCTCACATTTTATAATGCACATTTGTGTTACAATTTGTACTTACAGGTCTCTCCCTGAGGGCTTGTTAAATTTTTGTGTGCCCCAAATTGCCTGCCACAGGGATTTGCTTCTGGTACAGATTCGATATTCATACACTGGTGAAAATATTTTTTTATTGAGCACCAATCCGGTGCCCGATGCTGGGAATCCATCAGTGCTGGAGAGACTTCCATGAATAACATACAATGATTCCTGTCCTCCCTGAGCTGACCATCCATTGGAACGTAGCAAATTTCCATCCCATGTGAGGAAGCTCATGACAGGGAAGGCAGGGGAGATGCTAAGGATGTCCAGACATAGCATCTAACCCACCCTTAAGGGGGCAAGGAAGTCTTGAAGAAGTAAAAGTACAAGCAACTAGAAGGTAGAGGAGTGAGGAGGGAGCAAAGAGTGTGCCATGTGGAGGAGACAGCATCTGGAAAAAGTGGAGGGCAGAGGAGGGTGTGATGTACTTGCTCCCAGGGAAGGGGTTCCTGAGGGCTGGGCACAGAGAGCCAGGTGCAATGTAGGGGCAAGGATTACAGGACAAGCCAGGCCCAGAGCACGAAGTTACTTACTTCACTTCGGTGCAGGGTGGCACAAAGGAAACACCCAAAATGATTGAATACACGTGCATCACTGTGGTTGAGCTTGTGTTAGCAGCCTATCTAACTAAATCAATCTATAAATTCAGTGCAATCCAGTGGAAATCTCAATATGGTTTTTCCAAACAACTTGCAAGATGGCTTGAAATTTTAGATAAAAAAGAAAACATATTAGCTAAGATAACTATGAAGAGCAGTATTGAAGGACATGCCATATCTGAAACCAAAACTTATTACTAAGCCACAGTTATTATAACAATGTGGTTTTGATACAAAGCTAGATAAACAGATTGAACAAAAGCAGACTGGATGTATATGTGGGCATAGCCTTTGACAAAGCCTGCATTGCAAATCAAGAGAAAGGGAGGACTCTCATGCTGAAACTAGTGATTTTCTATAAGGAAAAGAAAATGCACCCTTATCTCTTAGACACACAAAGTCAGGTTAGGAGAATTAAAAGCTAAAGCATGAAAACCAAAAGCTTTTTCTTCTTTTAAACAGAAAATGTTGTTGAATGTATTTATAAACTAGAGCTAGAGTAGAATTTCTTAAATACAACATACACACACACACACACACACACACACACACACACTCACACACACAAAGTTCAACCTATATAGGAAAAAAAGTAATAAATCCGATCACTTTGTAAGTTATGTAAATGTCTAATCACTATGTTTTACACCTGAAACTAATATAATATTGTATATCACCTATAGTAAAATTTATAAGTGAAAACACAAATAACAGATTTAACTGGTGTCCAAAATATAGAAAGAACTCTTACATATCAACAACAACTACGAAATATATAGAAAAATGACTAGAGACGGAGCAAGAAGGAAGAAAGCAAAGCAGGAAGGAGGGTAAAAGAGAAATGACTGGAAAAGGAAGTCTGAAGAGTGAGTAAACATAAAAAGATGTTAATCTCACTAATTAGGGAAATGCAAATTAAAACTATAATGGGATAGCATTTCACACCCATTAGGCTGGCAACAGTTCAAAATTCTGACAATACCAAATGTTATGAAAATGTGGGGCATCTAAATATTGCTACAGGCGGTAGCAAAGTGGTATTGCAACCATACAACCACTTTGGAGAACACTTTGGCAATAAAAAGCAAACTTCTAAATGTAGCATCTATCCCGCAGCCCAGCCCCGGGCCACCACTCCACTGCCCAAATGCCCTAGAGCCCCTCTCACACTTGCCTACAGGGAGGCGTGAGTGATGTTTGTAAGTGATGTTTGTAATAAAAAAAAAATGGAATGTACAAATTATGATTTAGTCATACCAGTGGACTTAATCATAAATGGATGAAACATCTGCATGTATCAAAGTACATAATACTAAAAAATGTATATTATTGCACAAAAAAGTAAATTGTGAAATGATATAAAAGTATTTATTTAAAATATTCAAGAATGCATATCATTTAGAGCATTTATACATGTAGTTAGATTTTTTAAAGTATGTTTAATGGATAAACTGCAAATTCTCAATTGTAGTTACTGGTATGCAGGGAGGGGAAAGGAGGTTTGATGGGAGAGAGCAAACAGACAGTATATGATTTTCTTTTCAAGTTGTACACAGATGTTTGCTATATCATTCTTTTTTAAAAATATATATTTTATTGATTTTTTACAGAGAAGAAGGGAGAGGCATAGAGAGTTAGAAACATCGATGAGAGACCGATCAGCCGCCTCCTGCACGCCACCCACAGGGGATGTGCTCGCAACCAGGATACATGCCCTTGACCGGAATCGAACCCAAGACCCTTCAGTCTGCAGGCCGACGCTCTCTCCACTGAGCCAAACCAGTTTTGACTGCTATGTCATTCTTAACATCTTTTCATATGCCTGAAATCTTTCATTATTTTTTAAAAATCTGATTAGCTCAATTCTGACATTTTTCTGTTTGGATCATAGGTTTCTTAAACATTTATATTAACATTTCACACAAGAAGGATTTTCACATTTCCTATTTCATTTTACCTTCCTAGTGGCGTTATTCCAGTTGGAGGGCAAGGGGAGACTTAGATTAAGTAACTTTCCCCAGCAAAGTAATTGAATGACAGAACCAGGACCGTAACCAGCTGTTTCGCCCTCACCAGGGCTCCCACTAGCCCCGCTGCCACTCAGAGTCAGGGAAAGAAGCGGTGCCATGGAGACGGTCTGAAAGGGCTTGATTGAAGGGAGACAGGGGCTCCAAATTGCCCTGAATAATGCTCTCCAAACAGAGCTTGTTTCCTTAGCAGATGCTGATGGTCAGTGTGGTAGACAGGGTACCACCCACTGGAGCACCTACAGAAAGGCATCAATGAGGTGAGGGGAACCTGATTGCCTTCCATCTTCCCACATCTCAAGGCCCTAATCCTAACAGTTCTTGTCACCAACTTTGCAACATCCCAAATCCCCACTCAGAGCATGATGAAGGATTGGTCTCATGTAATAGTGTGTCTATTTGACAACAGCATCCCATTAAGACAAATCAGGTGAGCTGAGTAGTATTCAGGTGCAAGATGGGAAATGAACCCAGCCGTTAGGCAGAAAGACTCCATCATGATTTCAAAGTGAAATTAACTTGTGGACATCTGGGAAGCAGCCCATTTTTCCAGCTCAAGCACCACCTTCCACAGGCAAACTGGCTTCCCCAGCAGGCAGGCCCAGAACGGAAGGGGCCAGAAAACCACCACGGTCATGGAAAACTATAAATGTGCATCAGAAAGACCTTTCCAATTTTTTTTTTAGGCAAAAAATATACTAATTGATGATAAAATGAAACTCTTGTTTGCTGACACATTTTCATAGCTACTAGGCTTGTGGAATTAGTCACGATGATGATACTCATCTAGTTCAAATAAACCTCTGAAAGAAATTGCATATTTGTTCATAAGTAATTTATAAGGAATTACAAACCGGACCTCAGTTCAGTGCATACACAGTTGATTAGCAGATTGAGATGGTCCTTCCCTGAGCATGGCCACACTGACGTGTCCGCCATTGAAAATGGGTGGCACAGCCAGTGCTGCATTGTCGAGGAGGATGTGCAAAAAAGCTGTGGCTCTCTTTCCTCACTGACTTCTCTGAGCTTCTGCAGTTGCTTATCTTCTATTACAAAAAGGATTCAGGTAGAATCTTTTTCACTAAACACTATTTTTATCGAAGCCTCTTTGTTCATTGCTTCTCAATGCAACTGGAATTTTAACCTGCTTCCTAACATGTTGTATCCTCTCCCTGAATTGCAGGGTTAGGTATTCAACTGCCCATTTAGTATCTTCATTAGGATGTAAAACTGATGCCTCAGTCTTGGCATGTCCAGACAGATCTTCTCACTCCTACTCCAAAACTGCTTCATAAATTGTCTTTCCCAATGGGTTAATGGCAACTCTGTTCTTCCCATTACTTAGGCCACAAACATTGTATTTATCCTCCTTGACTCTTCTCCTCATATCAGATTTATGTATCTTTTTTAAAAAAATGTTTTTACTGATTTCAGAGAGGAAGGGAGAGAATGAAGGAGAAGGAGAAGGAGGGGGAAGAGGGAGTGATAGAAACATCAATGATGGAAGAGAATAATTGATTGGCTGCCCCCTACTGGGGATGAAGCCTGCAATCTAGGCATATGACTTGAACAGAAATTAAACCTCCTGGTTCATAGGTGGATGCTCTACCACTGAGCCATGCTGTCCAGGTGTGATCTTTGTATCTTTATATTCAATACTAGAGACTCGTGCATGGATTCATGCACTGGTGGGAGGCGTGGCCTGTGAGGATCAGCCCACTATGGGAATCTGCTCATCCTGGTCAGGCAAGCAACGCTTCCACTGTGGGAACACACTGACCACCAGGGGGCAGCTTCTGCATTAAGCGCCTGCTCCCTGGTGGTCAGTGCACATCATAGCAACTGATCGACCCATCATTCTGGTTCTGCTGTTCAGTAGCTGGGTTCTTACATATATAAATTTCATGAAATCCTCTTATTATCTGTCTCTAAAACATATCAAGAACTTGATCATATCTCAGCACCTCCTACACTGTGACCCTGTTTTAATCCCCTACCATCTTTTGCCTGAATTTTTTTAGTAGTCTCCAAACTCCTATCACTTCTTCTTCCCCTTTAGTTTATTGGAGACTAAGCCTCCACTCAGAGAGGCCATCCCTTCAGGCTGTGCAAACACTGCTCATTACATGAGCCAGGGATGTACAAAAGGACACGTGGCACTACTGAGGTTGGGCAAGATCATGTATTTGGGGGCCGAGTTCGGATACAAAATTCCATTTCTATTTATTTCTTATACTGAGTGTTGCTAGTATGCAATATGCAAACCGATGCTCATCGCCTCAGCTGTAGAAACAGGAGGTGTTCTGAGGGTAGGAAGATGTTCCCCAAAACAAGAAGTGTTGGGGTGCTCATGCTCTTTCGTGGTTCCAGCAGACTGTGGGAAATTTTAGTCTAAATATGCCTGATTAAGTGGTTTTATGGATCACATTTTCAGAAAAAAGGAGAACTCTATTATACTCAATGCTGAGATGAGCAATGATCACAAAGTCTTTTTATCACACAAAAGTTTAGTAAAAAGTGTTGGTAAGTTTAAAGCTAAGTTGGCATTTTTTTTCTTTTTTAAAAGGTAAGATTTTTGACATCTCTGGCCTTTTCTGTGAAGGTGGTATTTGGGTCATGAGTAAAAAAATGTCCAAGTAAATTTGATAGAATTTGCCTCATCTAACACTTTAAAAACTTCTAATTTAATTACCTAACCAACTTAACTTTTTCTAAATAAACAGTTTTAATTGTGTTTTAATCCATTTGTACATGTGTGTTATATATACATGCGTGTGTGTGTGTGTGTGTGTGTGTGTGTGTGTATCACACTAAAACTGCCTATTGCCCCAAACGATTGACATTCAGTGAAGGTACATATGCAGCAAAGGTAGCCAATTTTTAAAAAATGAAATAGAAAACTTGAACATAACTCGTAGAAGAGATTGGAAAAAAGACGTAGGCGAAGCTATGTCAGGGCACTTTCCCATTTGGAACTATACAACTGTGAGCAAATGTTCAGTGGGGCATTGTTAGTAATTACAAAAAAGATAAATTAATCCGAATGTACATCACAATGGAAATGGACAAATAAATTGCGGTCTATTTGTACAATGTAATTTTATACAACTACAAAAATGAGGGAGCTGGAGCTGTATGCAATAATTGGATCATTTTCAAAATCATTTTTTGAGCAAAAACAAGTTGCAGAAGGATATATAAACATTGAGACAATTTTTATGTTATTTAAGAACATATAAAATAATATCAAATGATATTTTAGATATGTCCATATGTAATAAAAGTAAAAACACATACATGGAAGTGAGATACCAAATTCAGGCAACAGTTGCTTCTGGAGGCAGAAAGGGGCCTGGAGAGGGTGCTGGCAGGGCTACGTTTGAGTACTCATGCCGGGCAGTAGATACCCTTTCATTATTCTCTGTGCTTTTATGCACACCTGAAATATTTCATAATGAAAAATGTTTTGGCTATTAAAGATGATTTTCTTTAAAATCACTTGGAGGAAATTACAACAATGACAAATTTGTAGACTTACATATCCATGGCAAAAAAATTCTGAGATGCTCTATTAATTTTAGAAAGCTGGCTTGCAATTGATGTGGGTTTTTGAAAGTGTGGGTTATTAGATTTTTCTAACCATTGAAGAAACTCCCTCTAAGTGGTCAGTATAAAATACCTAGACAGCTATAACCTTTTAGAATCTAAAAGCAGATAAAAATGTAGGGGGGAAAAAAGGTGGGAGCCAGTCAGTATATTCTGCTTTGGACTTGAAGCATCTTTCTACAGTCCTCCAACAATTTCTGTCTTCCACATCCATAAGAAAATCAAACAAAAATGCATTAGTAATGGTAAAAAATCCATTCTCATTAAATCATATCGAGGTCAATTTTAGATTAGATTTTCCAAGAAACTCAAGTAAACCTTAGGTAGAAATTTACATGTCTTAGTCAAGATTAGGAAAGCTTTCCATTTATTTAACTTGGGGAAATACTTCTTTTCAATTTATTTAATATGTAACTTTCACTTAAGAAATTAAACTCTATAATACTAACATTGTCCACCTATGTCTTAGAACTAAAAAGGCAATATTTAATAAAACAAAATATTACCAATTTAGCAGAAGTAAGCTAGGGTTAAAGGATTGTGATTGAATCTCAACCTAATGTAAATGCAAAGCCTTTTGACAAAGCCATGTTAGATCCTTTTAAATAAAAGAGGTATATGTAAAGAGGAGAGGAGATTTGTGCTTAGATGTATCCAATTAAATGCATGACTTGGACAAGTCATTATAATTTTACTTAGCTTCACTTTCCTCACTTGTAAAATGACAATAATAAGATTATTTTGAGGATCAAGTAAAACATATAAGACTTCATTACTTGACTTTTTAAAATGCCAATTTGCTCTAAGTGGCCAAAAGATCCCAACATAAAAAAAGTTGAAAAGGATCCCAACAGGGATTCATTGTCATTTTCTGAATTGATACACTCATCTCCAAATTATTTAGAAAAACAAAAGGTCACAGAAGACTTGCTTTTCATAAATAAATACTAAAAAAATGTATTTTTTGGGGGGGTGGGAGGGAAATAAGAGCTTATTTCTGTTAATAGCTTTTTTCTTTTTTAAATAAAGGCGTTTGTGCCCCAGGTTTAAAATTTTTGAGTTTATATGATAAAGATATATGGTCATTAAAAATGAAAAGCTATGAGCCTTCAGGTTGTAAAAATAATACTCTAGGAAATAAGTTTCAGGAATACTCTCTCTGAAGGCAAAGAGCAGGCCCTTGAGGCATTGCCAGTCATGTAAGAAGGACAAACATATACATGAAGTTGAAAACCACTAAGGTCCATGTCCACCACTTACAGTTGTGCAGTTGGGACCTGGCACAACACCAGGTGGTATAGTTTCACATAGATTAGGATGGAAAAGTATGAAGCGATTTGCTTATGTTGGGTATCAGATACTGTGCTATTGCCGCATACAAATATGAGGATGACTCAGCTCCCTCTTCAAAAACATTCCCAGCTCAGTGGGGAAGACAGTGCAACGAAAGGCACATAAACAGATAATTGCAAAAGAAGGTGGGAGTAGTAAGACAGCAATGAGCACAGAGGAAGAGAACCTAACCCAGCTGAGGATTTATGGATACCTGAACGGCATCTGAAAGCATGACTAGCAGTTAATGCAGAGAAGGTAGGATAGGAGTGTTCTAGGGCTGTCACAACTGAGAGACAAGCAAGAGTCTAATGTATCCATGGAACTGCAAGCAGGTTGGTGTATGGAACTCTGTGGGGGTGAAGCATTGGGCAATAAAGATCTGACGGCTGCCGAGACCGGTTTGGCTCAGTGGATAGAGCGTCGGCTTGCGGACTGAGGGGTCCCAGGTTCGATTCCGGTCGGGGCATGTACCTTGCTTGCGGGCACATCTCCAGTGTGGGGTGTGCAGGAGGCGGCTGATAGATGTCTCTCTCTCATTGATGTTTCTGACTTTCTATCCCTCTCCCCTCTCCCTTCCTCACTGTAAAAAGTCAATAAAATATATTTAAAAAAAAAAAAAAGATCTGACGGCTCTACAAGCCAGATCTGACTTGGTGACGTGGTCCATCATTACAGCCACAGAGAAAACCATGAGCTTCGGCCTGGTCCAAATCAATGAAGTCCTGTCTTCCATTCTTTACCCTATCAGGCCTAGATTAGATTAGATTAGCCTAAAACTTAATGTTCTGCTTCTAACCACGTTTATGTGCCTTCCTTTGGACTCATTAATCCTACTGATTACTTCTATCTCCTGGTTTACTAGTACTTTCTTGAGTCATGTATTACAGTTTTCAAAGAACTCCAATGAATTAGAATGAGATTCTCCAGATGATGTTTTAAAACATGCCATCCACATATAGCTCATTTCCTTTCATTTAAAATAATGCATATTTGTGCTTATCTAATTATAGAAGTGATTACACAATTTACTTAACCAATTTGATATTGGTAGGTATTTTGTTTTTCAGTATTTACTACCATAAATAATGTGAGATGAGCAACCTTATATGAAACCTCTGTGATTTTAAACATATGTCATTTGACATCTGTGTTTTTCTCCTGAGAGTGTATTTATTAGAAGTGTAATTGTTGAGCAAAAAAAGGGTATATTAGCAATTTTTCAGCATTTTGTCAAATCACTCTCCGTAAAAGTTGTTCCAGTTTACCCTCCTGCTCTCATGGGAGGGAAGTGTCTGTTTCTCCACCTTCTTAGTTATTGTGGGAATTCTAGAAGAGCAGTCAGGGGGAACGACCTTCTGGTGCTGTTTATTCTGCTGGTACATCAGTGTTTGCTCCATGCAAACAGCGGGCATGACATTTTTGGCCCACATTTTAAAACCAGGAGATTTAACATAAAAATTTAGATTTATGGCTTCTCTAGAGGGAAAAAGATATCTGGAAACACTATGCCCACAAGGTACAACCAACTAGAGCATTTGTTCTCAACCTTTCTAATGCCGCAACCCTTTAATACAGTTCCTCATTTTGTGGTGACCCCCAACCATAAAACTATTTTCGTTCCTACTTCATAACTGTAATTTTGCTACTGTTAATGAATCATAATGTAAATATCTGTGTTTTCCCACGGTCTTAGGCTCTCCAGCAGTGGTTCTTAACCTGCGGGTCACTACCCACTTGAGAACTGCTGGCAGCATCGCCTAAAACCATCGGAAAACACAGATATTTACATTGCGATTCATAACAGTAGCAAAATTACAGTTATGAAGTAGAAACAAAAATAGTTTTATGGTTGGGGGTCACCACAACCTGATGAACTATATTAGAAAGATTGAGAAGCACTGAACTAGAGGGAGGGAATGAACTTGATGAACTATATTAAAGGGTCACAGTATTAGAAAGGTTGAGAAGCACTGAACTTGAGACAGGGCCGATACCTCCAGGTGATTCCACTTACCTGGCTTCACTCATTTTTGTAACCCACCTGGCCCCTTTTGGTCTTTATATTGGAAACTCCACCCTAAGAACTGCTGCTTTACAGAAATAATAGTGAAATACTCTTAGAACAGAATTCTAACACAGATTTAGACATAGTACTGAAGATCAGATCATGAACCTGAAATAATTCGACAACATAGGGTCGGCTTCTGAATTGGTGTATCCTACCCAGTTCTATATTATAAATTTTACCATAATATGTTTACATAAATATACACATAATTTATGTATGAAGTAGTCATAGCTACAAATATAATTGCTAATCTATTATTAGAAATATATACAATTATAGATTTCAAATAAGAAATACGAGAATTTTATTCACACATACTTTCCAATTTAATTCAAACTCAAACTGCAATAAGTTTACTTGGAAAAATAATAGCCAATTAAAATGTGTAAAACATGTACCCTGTGATCAGAGGACAGAATTATATTCATTTCATTAAGTTCAAAAGTGTAATCAGACATATATTTATGCATGGTGTCAGGATTTCATATGCAGCTGGTTATACAAGACCATGTGGGAATTAAAGCCTGTAAAATAGATATTCTGAAGTCTCTTCAATTACAACATAAATACAAGCATACAGAGTAAAGATGGCAAAACCCTCAGGAGAAAGCTGAACAAATGATAAGAATATTAGCACACACCTTTGTCAGAAGAAATTGGCCTGAGGTTTTATTTTTGTAAATCTTAGTTAAACGTATCAAGAGAATTTATGATGAGGTTTGAAAGAAATGTAGAGTTCTTTTAAAGCACCAGGTTTTGAGCCTTAAGATGTCCTATATATAGTGATTTACATGACAAGTAGGAAAGAGAATGTTTTACAGGCTTGTTTTATTTCAATGATGTTTAAGGTAAAAATAAATGCCTTTTTCACCAGGCATCTGTTGCCCTGCGAATTTGCATGTAACAGTAGCAATAGATTAGATGAATGAAGAATTTACAGGTGTGCCTAATGTGGTTAACTTAAATTATCACAGTGTCTCCTATACCACTTTTCCAGATCTTAATACCACTTTCGTTTTTTATTTCTTAATTATTTTTCAAGGAGAGGTTCAAACATACACAAAAACAGATGAGTAGCATAAGAAATCTCCATGTACCCATCACCCAGCCCTAATGACCACTTAACAGCCAGTTCTGCCACATCCCCATCTCTAACCACCTTGCCCCTTCTCTATTCATTTGAAGTAAATCCCAAATATACTATTTCACCCATAAATGTTTCCGTATGTATCTCTAAATGATAAGGACTCTGTTTTTCTTAAACTCTACCACCATCACACCTGAAAAAAGAAATATATCTTCAATATTCTCAAATATCATATTAGTGCTCAAACTTCCAATTGTCTCACAAGTGTCAAAATTTTTATGGCTCATTTTTAAAAATCAGGTTTCAAATAAGGTACTTACATGGTAGCTGCTGATTCGTCTTTTATGTTGCTTTTTATTGATAGGTTCCTCCTCCATCTCTCTCTCTTTTTTTAAATTAAGTTAATAAAGCTTAGGTTTTAAAATAAATTGTAGGGAATCAATTTCAAACTTGTTTTTGTCTTTCAAAACACTAGTATCTGATAAAATGGGTGGAAAGGGAATCAATGTATGGCAGCATATGTGTATAAATGTGTTCATGTGT
Source organism: Lasiurus cinereus (assembly GCA_011751065.1). Classification (NCBI taxonomy): domain Eukaryota; kingdom Metazoa; phylum Chordata; class Mammalia; order Chiroptera; family Vespertilionidae; genus Lasiurus; species Lasiurus cinereus. The sequence continues at coordinate 91,790 of JAAGEH010002271.1, read as the reverse complement.
GTGTGTGAGAGAGAGAGAGAGAGTTGCAGCATTTTAAGAACATTTCACAACAATGGGATCACTTGTTTACTCTTGCACATATTCATTTATTTACTTTTCTTTCCATCATCCATCCATCCATCTTTCCATTCAACAGCACTCTGTCAGCACTCTACCTGCCATCACTCCTCTAGCCAGTGGGGCCTGCCAAGTAAAATCAGACACTAATCCTTGCTCTCAAATGGTTTGTTCATTTAAGAGTCACAACTACAAACAAATACAATGTGAAAGATGCTCCAATGGTTTTTGCAGCTCTGTGGCACAGGAAAGAAAGAATTGCCTCGTGGTGCTCAGTTTCTGACTCTGATCTTGATTTCTGAGTCCCCCAATAATCTGGTCAACATGGACATTCTGTGCCTGGGGATTCCTTCCAGCTTAGTATTTCCTGTTGCAGGAATATTAGCCCCTTCTTATACAGCTTCTGTTTCTTAAAAGGCACTGATTTCAGTCTCAGCATGCACCTGCATGCATTAGCTCCTTCCTCAGTTAATTCGATGTTTGTCAAGTGTCCATTGAGATCTAATCCACTCGGACCCTGTAGAAATCTTCACCTGCTGCACAGTTGGGTGTGGCTGGTATATACCTGGATAGTGCATATGTGTGGCCTGCCTACACCCTCAACAGACATTCTTTCACATGCTTAGAACAAATTAGTTTCAAGGTGTTGCCTTCACCAAATAGTGAAAAGTCTCCTCTCCCTCCATGGTATATCTGAGAGCTTCATATAATCCTTTTCAAGAGCCTACATTAAATTTTGGTGCATCATTGTCATGTCAGGAAAGACTTGAAGCCAGGTCCCCCTATCAAACATGATAAGACTTTATCTTGCCCTGATTTCTATAGTCAGGTTCTGCTTAACTACCCAAATCTAACTAAGTGGACCCAAAGACCTACAGCTACTCTTCCAGGAGTCATATGAGTTGCTGCCTCTGTCAGGCTGATAAGTATCCACTTACACTTTTCCCTGAACAGTATCATTTGCTTTACATGTGCAGAACTAGGAGGGTGCTTAAAGGGATTCCTCTACCAGAGAGCTCTGTCTCAGTGCGAGGTTACTAAACAAATGGGTGACCAAATCAATTATCTTAGCTGTGAGCACTTAGGATTTAACATAGGAAATTCCCACCGATTTAAACTGTTCATTACTGCATGCCCTTTGATATGATTATTATATAATACTTTTAGAAGTTTTCTTTTTTTTACTTAAAGTGTCAAATATCAATAAAAAAAATTTTGACAGCCCAAGAAGAGCCCAAGGTTAGGTATGCCCAGTTGTTGTCCATCTTAAATGGGGCAGAAAATCTATTATACTAATGTGCATTTGGAGTAGGCAGATTTTTAAATAAATTGTTTATGAATTAAGTGGGTTTTAATCGGGGGGGATGAGTGATGTCCAGTGTGGTCGATCTTATTAAAAGGATAAATCTTTCATGCATGAAGTTTTAATATCTCAACCATGAGATTAGAACTGTTGTGTTGCAAATCTTGTTTAAATTGTTTGCCAAAGGCTTGCATTAAAAACAATTTATGATGATATAAAGTCATCATGGACAAAAAGCAATGACAGATAATTTTAGTGGGTTTCAGAAGAATTGTTCATCTAACAAAATGGTTACCCAGTCAAATGTGATGCATCTGTTAAAGAAAATGTTTAGTGATGTGCTACTTACCTTCAATAGTTTATTACTTTAAAAAAGTATTAAAATTAGTTATATCTACAGAAGGAACTTCGATTCTTTTGTTACAATGAATAATGCAAAGGTTTATTTAAATGAATGCAGTCCTATTTATAAAAGAACACCTGGGTAGCTTTATTTTGAGCTTAGAACAAAACATAAAATTGTTGGGAACTTGATATTTAAATGTGCTCATTTGCATTCTTAGGCAGATCAGTGGTGTAAAATAGCCTTCCTGAGGATACAGCAATCCAGATCAGTAATGCTCTACCAGTCACCTTCCAGGAGAGGGAAAGAGAATGATAAGGCCATCAAGAAGCCAGTAGTGATCCTATTGCCCTCAGAAAGAAACAAAGGCCAGGTCTTGATCTCCCCATTAGTGATGGCAGAGAGAGAAGAGCTGCTGGCAGTAGAGACTCAACTATTACTCGGGTCTTTGTGTTCTTCCTTTCACCCACGCCTGGTTTAAATGTGTCCCTTCCTGCACCCTGCCCTCCAGCATGCACCTGAATGCACTTGGAAGCAAACACACACACACACACACACACACACACACACAAACCAACTTAATTCTGTTGAAATCTCCTCCCCAGAGTTATCTTCCCACATTTTTAGGGAGAGTTGGTTTCAGGGACCACATCAACCTCAGAATACTCCATACCCTGAGCTGAGTCAAGCCTAGAGCACCTGCCTACAGTGGGAATGAGATGGACACATTTCTACACATAACTCCTAAACCCCAAAAAATGCAATTTGGTTTTGCTCCTAAGGAAGAAGAGAGAATCCTCAAATGAAAAGTGAAAACCAAAATAAATGTCTTTATCTGAATACTACTCCACCCTCTGTTAAATAAGTTTTCTATGTGTACACAGCAATGTTTATGTTCGGTGTGGATCACCAACTCAACTGGCTACCTGACAGCCTCTGATGTTAGCTGTCAGAGTCCATGAAAATTTGGGAACTTAATAGGGCTGTTTCCTAGTAAAAAGTTCTAGTATCCACAACTATGTAAGCTCGGCCCTTGCTATAGGCTGTGGATGCCAAACTCTTCTCAGGTATGTATGATGTAAAAGTTGTGGAAGAAAAGGGAAATCCAGAGAGTGAAAATGGTGGCTACGGCAGTCACAGCAATCCTTCATCCCATACATACCACTTTTATTAAGGGAAAATCATTTCCTCCTCTCCTTAAATAAATTATGAACAAATAATAAATAAATGGTAAGTTAAAGGAAAATCAAATTACTTGTCAAGGTGAAGGCCCACGGTATTTATTTAAAACTAGGCCCCCGTTGGTTTGGCTCAGTAGATAGAGTGGAAACCTTCGGACTGAAGGGTCCCTGGTTTGAGTCAGATCAGAGGCATGTGCCCTGTACTTGGTTGCAAGTTCCATCCTTGGTTGGGGTGCATGTGGGAGGCAATCAATCGATGTGGCTCTCTTACACTGATGTTTCTCTGTGTGTATGCCTCCCCTTCCCTTCCACTCTTTCTCTAAAAATCAATAGAAAAATATCCTCAGGTGAGAATTAACAACAAAAACTAGGCTGGAAGTAAGGATGTGCTACCTGAGCGATTGATAAAACACCTGTCTTTGATGACTGCCAACTGCTCTCCTGGCCTTTCAGGCTGACGGCCACTCCAAAGTCATCTAGGTTGCAGCAACTTCGCCTCCCTCCCAACTCTCTGTCCACAACCCTTAGACTGGTAGCCTCCAGTCCAGGCCTGAGCCAGAGCTGCTGAAGGAGCTCGTGCTGGCTTGACTGCCATAGTGGTCCTGGCTCTATCATCGTTCTCCCATCCACTCTTACGCGAGCTCTTCCCCCTTCCCCTGACCCCCGCAGAGGGCTGGACTTGACTCTTACAATCACTTCTACCACCAGCCTTAAAGCTTCCTGGAGAATAATCACCTCTTCTCTCATTTAGGCTGCCAACCTCTCCATGGTGGGCTACTTCCCTCCGCTATGTGTCCTTGAAGTACTGCTGTAGAGGGCCACCCTGGGAGTGATGAGTCAGTGAGGGGCGCACAGAGGCCCATAGTCTGCTTTCTCAAACACATACCAGAGCCTCCCACTGCTCCTCCACGTGTGCACTCTGACTGCGGAACCCATCCTGTCTCTGTGCCTGTTCCATAGGGGCACTGCCTTGCCCAGAATATTATTAAATTCTGCTCACAAGAGGCCAGAAAGCTGAAATCCGAGTGCAAAGGGTCATGAGGACCCTTCTGTGTCACATGGAAAGCTATGATTTTTAACAGGGAAACAACAGCCACATTTCTGCCTCTAAAAATCTTTAGGAGTAAAATCATCTTCTGACAATTCATTGCCCTTATTCGGAACCTCGCCAAATTGAACCTCACCCAAATTTACTAGTTTGTGGTACACAGTACCCGGATGTACCCCCCAAGAGACCCTAAAAGACTTTAAGATTATATTAGAGTGAATGTTAGATGATTTTTAATTCATAGAACCTTTATGGAATAATTTTTAACTAACACTCATGAGAATCAGGCACTACTTATAATGATAAATTATCACTTAAAATGCAAAGTGTGCAGGTATATTAGGGAATAACCACATTAATTACTCACTACAGCCATTAAAATGTTTCCTAGAGATGCTTCGTGGCGTCTTCACCACCTGGGATGTCCTTCTGCTTTCTCCCTGATAATGTAAGTCCATCATTTTTTTTTCAAGAAAGAATTTAAGCCTCATCTTTTACAGAAAGCCTTCTCTTTCAACCCCACCAAAACACACCTGCACAGAGTTTGCTTTATAACTAAGTTCCTTTTGGGTTAACACCCTCTCTTCTTTATTTTCTTCACGGAGCTAGGTAAAACTGCTAGCATGCAAAAGATGAAATACACTATAGAATTCAAAATACCACTTACAGAAACTTATGGGCCAATGGGTAAATGACCAAGAAAATAATTCATCAATCAATGCAAAAATACATAAATTTGAAAAAACCAATCAAGAAAGACATACACAGAAGCTTCCGTTTGCCAAACAGAAGTATCCTTACCTAAAAGTACAGATTTATGTTTGGAGGATATGAGTTCAGGCTGAATTTGGCCATTTAACCAAACAACAGACAAGTTATTTTACATGTCTTGGAAATCATTTCCATCATCATTTTTTAAAGCACAATACTAAATCAAATGAGAGAATGCATGAGTGATGTAAATGTTAGTAATCACCAGTATTATTTAAATGAAGGAGGAGGAAATCAGGCACAGGAGAAATCTGTGCCATATGCTGGGTTAATCTAGAGATTTTGAAATATGCACTTAGCAATACAATATTTGAACCAAACAAAGATATTGTTTTTCCTTAATATTCAGCATGTTTGTATTTTTCAGCTTATTATTTTATAATTGATAGCAAAGCTATAAATGGCTTTGGGGATTGTTGCATATCACACATTATAGCCTTGCTGTGGAGTAACATAATCAAATGGAAATGGAGAAAATATTTTGTCAAAAATTTTTTTTCTGTAGACAAGATGCTGCTTATTCCTAAGTATCTTTTAGCTGTTCACTATTAAATAATCATCAACATAAATATAAAAATGCTAAACAATGTTTATTGTTTGCACACAAGTGAGTCTGCATTGGGGGCTTTTACTGCCAGTCATTCCCAATGCAATCTCAAGAAGTTAATAGGCAATCAGACAGTGATTTATCTGACCCATTATTGAGAGAGAACCAAGAGAAAGCGAAACATCATTTGGCTCACTCATGTGCACATTACAGATACAAAACAGTGAATTATCTGAGCTTTGTCATGATTTTCTCTATGCTATAAACATATTTAGAATTTGAAAATTTGTTTTTATTGCTGCCCTTCATTTTTTCTTTGTTCGATCCTAGGAAGAAATACAGGAGCAAAGTAAATGTAATGGGGTTTCATAAAGGAAAGGCATCTAAAAATCAAGCCGATGGCTACACTAGAAAAATAATTCCCTAGGCTTTCTTCAGGTCAGATGTGTTGTTCCAATGGCATGACCAAATTTCAGCTAGGATAGTTCATTCAGTCTATTGTGCCTACAGGAAATGCCTCCTGTGGTCTGCATTGGTTACTGGACTCTTTGTCATGTCACTAAAACTACTGGGGAAAATAGGCCCCGAGTCACAGAAGCATGAACAGACTGTTGAACCTCAGAGGAAAAGCAGGGGAGGGTGGGTGGGAAGAGATCAACTAATGAACTTGTATGCGTATATGCATAACCCGTGGACACAAACAATGGGGTCGTGAGGGTCTGGGTGGGGAGGGGAGGATGGGAGCAGGCTGGAACAAGTTAATGGGGGGAAAAGACGGACCTATGTAATATTTTCAACAATAAAGATTAAAAGAGAAAAAAAAAACTATCGGGGAAGTGATCTGTTAAGTAACTGCCATGTATTTACATTTTAAGTGAAGGTGAAGAAGGACTGTATAATGAGTTCTGAGTTCAAAAAAAAAATCCACATCACAAAATGTATTTTTAAGTATTTATTTCAGGGCTAACAATTATATTCATTTGAAAACACAATACAAAGTGTTATACCATGTGGAGAAAAACAAGCCACAAATTACTCATTAGTTTATAGCTAATTAATAGTAACTTTCATGCCCTCCTTATGGATTCAAAGTCTGGTGAGCATGATGGACATATCTAAATAATGGCACAAATGTGTGTGTAAACGACTCACTACTAAAGGTGATGCAAAGAAAATGCGCAGTCAGTGAGAGCACACAGATTGGAGATGGAGGACCAGAGGAGGCTTAAGCTGGGACTGAAGAGTGAGAGGGCATGTGGCCAAGGCTGGGGATTGGAGAAGGGAGCAGGGAGAGCAGCGACAGTGGGTGTGAAATCTTCCTGATGAGAGAGAATACAGTTCACTGATGAGCAGAAGGAGGCTGGGGTGCTGGGGTGTAGGGTGACAGTGAGATGCAGAGGGAGGCAGATGCAGACCATCCCAAGCCTTGTAGGGCAGACAGTGTTCCTAGAAGGTTTTACTCCTGAGCTTTAATGGAAAAGATCATCATTATAAATAAAATTAATTTGTAGAATTCAGCTATGCCATCCCATATTTATCCTACTTTATTACCTTTATTTCTAATAATTAAATATTAATATTTAAGTAGTAAATATTGGGCAGATATCTAAAGACTTACTTAATTGGTATTTAAATGATTAAGTATTGAATGATCAGAAATTGGGCACTGCCTTAGGTACTTTCATACATTATTTCGTTGTCACAGCAGCCAACAAGGTAGACATTTTTCCCATTTGGGCATGGAGGAAGCAGACTTTGTAACCTGCCCAAGGTTCACATGGCAGGTTATGTGAATATATGGCAGAGAAATAATTCACACCTTGGCTGGCCTGACTCCAGAGCCTCTTTATTGATCTGTCCGCCCACGTTTGTTCTCTGCCCTGAATACCGAAGTAGTGTGTGGTCATAGTTCCAAGGAAACAGTATCCCTTTAGGCCAGTGATGGGCTGTCAACAATGCAGTTTCATTCTTGTGGTTTTCAGCGGCCAGAGTCCAGGCCAATTAAAATGTACTCCTAATTCTGGAGTTTTCTACTAAACAGAAAAGAGGCAGTGTTTAGGATCTTATGTAAGTCAAGAATTGGTCAGAGAGATATGTATGTCAAATTACTACAAGGTACACTTTAAATAACTTCCAATTTTATTTGTCAACTATGCCTCAATAAAGCTGGGGGGGGGTGGGGGGAGAATCAGCCAGAGAAAATAATTTGGAACAATTTGCATCAGAGATCTTGAAATTATCAACAGTGCTGATCCTAGACTTGGAAAGTTCAAACTTAACTTCATGCACAGAAGTTGCCAACCTTGATCCTCTCTGTGATTGCTGTTGATTGGGATATGTTCATCCTGTGGAGAATACAGCCCATCTCAAGGCCCATTTAGTAAAAGAAAACTGGACAACAAGCTAAAATACTGTTGTTGTTTTCAAAATAATGTTTATTGTGCTTATTTCATTAAAAAAATACGCTGTCCTTTTAATAGTTTGCCTTGTCCAGAGGTCTCTGGATTATTATAGGATTCAGTCAAGGGTCAGTTTCTTTCTAAGATAAAATGGTCTGCTCCAACTTCCAAACTTCCTTCAAAGTGAAAGAGACATATTTAGTCATGCCAATAACAGAACTATGTGCTTATTAGGACAAAGTAGGTGGAAGCCCTGGTGGAGGAATGGATTTGCTAAAATGTATTGACTTCTGCGACAAAAGATATCTGAAATCTCTATGTTTGACTCAATAGTAATTAATTTCTTGCTCTCAAAATCTCAACAGTGATGGGGGTGAACTATGTTCCATGCATCAGGCCCATGGAAATTCTGTCATCTTCAATATGATCTTCCCCAGGTTGTCCTGGGTTTCAACTTCCAACCAGCAGATGGGGAACGAGAAGAAGAGGAGGACCAGAGGTAGGAGGCCCTGGGGGCCCAGCTGAGAGTGGTGTAGGTGACTTTCTGCCACATTCCATCGACCAGAACTCACCTAAGTAGGCAAGGGAAAATGGGACAAATGTTCTAGCTGTGTGCTGTGGAGGAGAGGGAAATAATGTGTGAGTCAGTCTCTGTCCCAAGAATGATTTAAGAGAATTGCTTCTCTAAAATTCCATCTCATAATCTTGGATGTGAAGAAAGCATATGCATACCTTTATATTAAAGTCTTTATATATCTAAAAATGCTTCTCTGTTTACCCATCTCCCCAAATCTGACAAACATTCCACATTTTCCCCGATTCTCCCTTTCATAGTAAGGAGCTTAATAATACATCCTCTCAGATTCAGACAGAAGCAAATGCAACTGCTTCCAATTCTTTTGGTTCCAGTTTCCTCTACTATAAATTGAGTATAATATTTGATTTAACATTTATTGAGCACCTGTTATATACCAGAGCTAAAGTAGGCACCATATGCGAGAAAGACAATGACAACAGTGTTATGATAGAGACAAACAAAATTGATTAATACAGTAATAGTAAACACGCATGACAGCCAATATTTCTTGGTAAGTTCCCCATTTCTCTCAGATTCTCAACTTATTCGCCAGCTCATCATTCTTCCAAAGACAGATGATATATATTTGGAGGAGGATCCATTACTTTTAGAAACACCTCTCAGGCCACTATTCTAACCCTGAAAACTAGACCAGTTAACTCCTACCTGGGGGCTCAGCCCGTTCTAGTCACAACTAACAATGCTTGTGTCCCTCCAGTCTTCTCTGGATTCATCTCATCCTTCCTGATCATTATCTTGCTATTTCCAGACTAATAGATGGTGTTGCGCCCACTGGCCTTGCCTAACTTGACAACCTGGTCACCTGACCCTGGTCTTGACGGTGCTGCTGAGGTCCTTTCCATCTCTCTTTCCATCACATGGGTACAGCTAGCAAACCATCCACATGGCTTCTAGGGAAGGCAGGAGAAAGCTGGCCTCAATATAAAACTCTGAATGGCATCTTAGCACAAGATTAACTTTTATGGCTAAATTTAAGTTTGCAAAAAAAGTATTTTTGTAAAAATAGAATGGCTTTTTCAGGGAGCTTAGAAGAAATTAACTGTTATATGTTTTAAACAGCCTAGTCTAAGTATAGTTATAAACAGTGGAAATAAATATATGAATTGTGTTAAAGGCAATTCACAGAAGATTAAACTAAATGGATGCATAATACAGAAGCCAACAGGCACAAACTCATTTAAGTCTTGACACAAATTATTAAACATCCTTATTTTTGTGTGGCCTGATCCATACGCTGCCATGGATCAAGGGAGATTAGCCATGTTGCTGAAGTGAGGAATTGATGTTCTCAAGCTGAAGGGGACCACGGAGGCAGAGTACATCACTTACATGCGATTATGATGATTACAGTGAAAATCCCTGAGACTTAAAAAAGGAGACCGATATAATATAAGAAGTCACTCTTTTGAACAAGATAATCCAAGCATTAGCCAAGGTTGTTGAGAAAAGGGAGGGACATTTAGGATACAGCCCTAAATAACTCAAGTACAACAAATCATTAAAAAACAAAACTGCCATAGCAGTTTGTTGAAGAAAAAGTCATATGGGACTCAAAGTTTTATTATTTTCCCCCCCACTGGTGATTTAAAGAATTGACTTATCTTCCTTACTTACAAATTGTTTATCAAATAATAATTAGATGAATAAAAAGATATTTTTTGTGCCCTCTTTCAAATTTGTCATCAATAGCCGAGACTTCAGAACTTTTTGAGAACATTTATTTCTAACCACCTAATGCCTCCTCTTGTGTGACAGTAGCAATAATTTACTGTGCATAATTCCTTGCATTAGCCAAGAAGCTGAAGACATATTTCATTGCATCAACCCTGACATACTGGAGGCACATCCACAGAAGATAAGGGGAGCATTGCAGTAGCCGTAGGTGTCCAAGTTTTAGAAAGGGTTGATTTTGTATGTCTGTACCTACCAGGCAGTGCTGCTATCTTTAAGTATTGGTTTTGGGCATCATATTGAAGGTGACTGTTATGTATAACTGTCTGCAATTTTATTCACTGGTCAAATTATTAAGTGAAAAAGTCAACATTTTTTTTATTCTTGCTCGGTTTCCTTTACCTAACTTAGAATGGCTTTCAGTGAACAGATGTTATTGATGCTTCATAATATATTTTTCCTTATTTTAATAATTTCTTGCATATATGATATCTATGCTTCTATAAGAATATGCTTTATTAGACAAGGTAACCTCATAGTCAAGTCCTCTATGGCCATCAGTCTGCTTTATTTAGTAACAGCCATCCTCCTTCTTCCATGGATGTTTATACAAGTGCATGTGCCCTCTCTCCAAACAGTATATATCCCTACAAATACCTGATACTAAAAATAGCCTTGAGTTTAAACTTCAATATAAAAATCACTGCCTATAATGCAATATTGATCCATCAAGATGGTATATAAGAAAAAGCAGTGCCCATTGGAAGTTAAAATTTATGTGAGTCTACTCTTACTCTAAAGGAACGTTTTTTCTATCTTATTTTGGTAGTCAATCACACTAATCAGTTTTCAAAGATAAGCAATTAACTTAGTGTTATTACTTTTTAATTATAACAGTCTTTGTTTTGAATAGGATTTAAAATGCAAAGATATATACAAAACAAAATAATATTAGAACAAAAATAAAGTAAGTTAAAAATAAAAGGGGGAAACAAAAATAAGAGAAAATGATATATATGGCATAATTACTTTAGTGCATCAGAGTTTAATGATTTGGAATGGACTTAAGATGGAGTAAAGGAAGGAGGATCAAGGGAAGGGTAATGGGCCACTGAATGTTAGTGCAAAGTGTGGTGGGCATGTTTGGTACACATTTTTCTGGCCCTTCCTCCTTCGTAAATCTTCTCTACAATGGCAGGTCCTTGAAGCTAGATATACAGTCCTTAGGTATCTAGAAATGCCTATACTCTGTCCTGGGACCATGTATGATGTCTGAGTAATGATATGAGTACAGAATTTCACTTTAATTCTGACTTTTTCTGTTTTCTTTTATATGTTCTTTTCTTCTCTGAATGTGCACCCACCCCGCCCCCTATTTTACTTAATCATTACTATGTGAGCCAAATAATAAAAGGGAAAAATACCCATTATTATTGCAGCATATACACTATACCAAAGAGAAAATTAAAAACCGCATTTGCTACAAATCTTCCTGTGAGAACTGTTGATACTCTGAAGAGATGGTTCCTCTTTGGGAGACACTATCATTTCATGTTATTCCAGAGAAGTGTGTTTCTTTAAAATAAAGAAAGACATGTAGGTCTCTACTCATGTCCCTTTAAGTTCAAAACCTAATTAAAATCTCTATATATAAAAGCCTAAGTAACTGTTGGTTCAACCATTCAACCAGTAGCTATGATGTGCACTGACCACCAGGGGGCAGACACTCAACGCATAGGCATGGAAACTGGGAATATACTAATGGATCTTAGAGGAAAGAGGGGAGGTGGGAGAGGGAAGAACGGGAAGAGGTTAACTTAAGATCTTATAAGCATACTAGAGGTCTGGTGCAGGGATTCATGCACCGGTGGGGTCCCTTGGCCTGGCCTGCAGGGAATGGGCCAAAACTAGAAGTCTGACATCCCCTGAAGGGTCCTGGATGGCAAGAGCATGTAGGCCAGGCCTAGGTACCCCAGCAGTGCATGAATCCGTGCACCTGGCCTCTAGTAAATATATAATTGTATATGGACATACAGACTTTTTTTTCTTTCTTTCTCTTCTCTCCTTTTCCCTTCAATATTTCTGAAGTATAAAAATCAAAGAAGAAATTCTTAATGGCATCATATTCACTGGCTTTTCTAATGTCACCTCTAGCTTTTACAGTTCTTGAATTTTAATGCTGTCTGTGTTATAAAACAAGGTATTTTTTTTTCAAAAGAGCACAAAATAATACACTTCTCTCCAAGAATTGTCAATGCCTCAGCCATTTTCCCTTCTTGTCATCTCAGGAATGCATAGGTCTTCCTACTCACAGGAATTTCCCTACCTGCTACCTGAAATAAGGTAATTTAGCATTAGACTCTCCTAGGAGCACATTGAAGAATTTTTTAACTCCCTGAAAATTGATTTCACACTGAGTCACTAAAGTTAGTCCCTCTTCTGTTTTGCCCTTCCAGGAGGCTATCTTGAGTTCATTTCAGTGAAGTCCCTAAATCCTGGTACACGCTTAAAATTGCATCTAGAGGAAGTGGTTAGCGTCCCATTTTCAGAAACTTTTACAGGAGAAAAGTCAGTGTTATAATTACTAAGGAAGGCTTTCATTGTACATGGAACAGTTTTGTGTGGGGTTTTTTTTCAATGAAATAATAGGGAAGACCAAGAACATATAATGGTTTTTGCTGCATTGCCTGAATGTAAAAAACTTAAACATCAGTTTTATTTATTTCTTTTTAACATATATAGTGAGCGGCCAGAAGATGCATGGGCATATTTTAGAATTGATGGAAGCAGAATAGAGACCCTCATTTAAGCTATCTTAGCTACTCTCTGGTATTGGCTGAATAGATTCTCTAAGCTCCAACTAGAAAAGCCATCTTATGTATTCTCTCTGGGTTCCTGAGAAAAGCTTCCATAGTCCTGCAGGTGATTCCAGCTGTGTCTACATCTGCAAACTGGATTCACTGTCCTACTTCAGACAGTCTTCCTTACTTAACAACAAAAGCAAGTAAAACAATGACAACAATAAATCTCTTAAAAACCTTTTTAAACTTTCTTGGCAGGCAAACATTCCTCCAACTACTGAGTTTTTCAATAATGGTCTTTGATTTTTAAAAATAATAACTGTAAGCAGGGAATTAAAATGGGGGGAAATCCACCCTTCATATTATTTCTGTAGATCTGAAATATCTTAAAAAAAAAAGAAATAGGCTAATAACCATATAAGGCAGCTTACATCAAATTGAATAGCTGTGAATCAAAGTTCAACCATACATCAAATTGTAAGCATTTCAGACAGGAACATAGTGTTTGTTCAGAAACTGCTGACACCTTGTTAGAGGTCTTATCAAGACAACTATAATAGTGTTTCATTTTATACCAACTGCTATGAATTGTAGCTTTTAAAAGATTCTTGTCATTCTTGCTTTTCCTTTTCATCTGTTCCTCTGTATCTCCCTTCCTGCTCCTTCCCTGCATCTCTCCTGCCTTCCCTCTCTCTACCCTCAGCCTACTCTGGCAACATGCAGCTCCCATCCCCTCCTTCTTAGAGAAGGAAAGAGATACATTTTGTGTCCAGTGTACAATCATATCGTAAGGGGGAAAAAGCCTACTCAGTGATGGCCTAAAAATGACCTGTGAATTTTCACTGTAGGAACAGCTGTTATATTGTTCACTTTTCCAGCAAAGTAGCTAAAAGGAGACGAATGCATTTTAACCATCATCTCTATAAATGAGCAAAAGTTCGAGCCCCAAACTGTGATATGATGCAAATATTCTGAACGTATTTACAGTATACATAACCTCATATGGGTCCTTGGTCCCGAGGGGAGGCAGGTTTTCGACATGGCCTGGCTTATTTTCAGAAAACACAGACAGACCCTGGGTAATTTTTTCAGCAAGACCCCCATGGCATCGTTTTGGCCTCATCTATCCCTCCTGCCTCAAAAGCAGGAAGGTAGGTGCCCAGTTGGGGTAAGGTTCTTTTAGTTTCTGGCAACAGGAGCCATGGATGTATTTTTTGCACTAACCTTTTCTTTTACTTACATATAAGGTGCAGGTGTAGATGACTGGAAGAAAAGAAAAGGGAAATATGGTCTGGGTAAACATTTACTTTTTAATTTTCTCTTAATTTCTTGAGGCCCATTATGTGTTTATCAAGGCGTGTAACAGCTTTAAGTTAACAGTGCAACAATGCATCGTTAAGTGTACACCAGATGTTCCTTTTCTGGCACCTATTACCGGGAGCCCTCAACTTGCCTGTCAAGGAGAGGAAAAAATGTGTGCTCTCCTTTAATAACGAACACCAACCCATCAAAACAAGAAGCAATAACAGAAAGGCTCTGACACATTGCTTTGATAAAATACTGCCTGGAAACTCATTAGTGTAACAGGCTACAGAGGAACCAGCATACCCACTCCTCAGCCATATTCTTGAGGAGCTGAGTAATAAAGACACTCGACAGAAGGTTAAACCTAAGGATTGAACTGCTGATGCAGTTGGAAATGATGGTACATCGGTTGCCCTTGTGAATCACAAACGCAGATGACTTGGGAGTTAGATGAAACTGACAGCTAAGAGTATCAGCAAGCTCATTCAGAAAATGGGCAGAATGCGTTTTGGAGATCATAAACTGAAATGATACCAGGGAAGTTGGAGCAGATGGCTACAGGGGCATAAACGTTCTGAAACTGTTTCTTGTTTTTTTTGTGTGTTTTTTTTTTTGTTTTGTTTGTGTGTGTGTGTGTGTGTGTTTTAAAGGAGCTTTTTATAGAGGATGTGCAGTTGGATCTTGGAATGCATTAAAAGTGAGGAAGTTATAACTAGTTCTTCGCTTTTCCTTGTCTGATTACCTCCCAGAGAGAAGTTACTTAAATTGGCTTTCATAGATCCACAGTAGCAAATCCTATGAAAAGATGACATATTTCCCCTGTGGCTGATAGATTTATGGATGTTTCTCCAGATCAAATTGCAACCTGGAAAACTGGTGGTAGAGAGGAGGTGAAGTGGAAGTGGGAGGGTATTATTAAGGCACAAGAAAACTTGTACTATTTCTTAATTGAACCAAACTGATTGAGACAAATTGGCATTCCTTCTTTGCAGGCAATTGTAATTAATTTTGGATCACAGATGTCTTCAAAGTAAAGTAGAATCAAAACCTCTTCAAATGTTAAAATGTTTCATACAGTTTGACTTCTATGAGGAAAAATGTTCTCTTTTACCAAAACTGATCAATTCAGCGTTTGTGTGTGTCTGTCGGAGGGGGAGGGTGGGGGGAGGAGTGCAATCAGGAATAATAAAGTTAAAAGAAGCTATAAAATTGCTTTGAAATATGTAGAGCACACATTTTCCAGTCCAAAGCTTTGCCCAGCTATGATTTATGGGCAAAGTTCAGAGCTTTATGACATTATAGCATGAAAGTGGCTCTGGGAACCTTTGGTTCTAGGGTTGAAATATTTAGAGTTTCATTTCTCTTCTCCATTAATTCTCCTTACTTCCTATTTTCTCTTATACCTGAAAACGAAGTGCGTCCGTGTCTGTTAACGTTGTGATAGTGAGTTGAAGCTCTAGGCTCAGCAAGGAAATAAGAAATCCTCTGTTGGGCACTATCCCAAGAGCCTTTATCCAGCCTTTTCAAAATGCTATTTAGTTTGCTCCAAGTGATAGTGGGCCGTCTATTGAAAGAAATCCAGGAACTTAGTTGGTGATAACAGGAATCATGCCACCCACAGGTCCATTCAATGCTTAAGATTAAGTTATATCTTCCCATAAAAGAAATTCTGAACCTGCCGTTTGAGCAATGCCACTGAGCTATGATTCCTGTCATTGAGAAAATGAAGTTTCACCTCCCTCTGAGTGACGCTTGGGTCTCTCAGTACTGAGATGAAAATAAAGAAATTAGCATAAATAATGCAGATGATAGATGTAGTTGTTTCCACAACAAAATTAATAAAAGCAACTGACCCAAGGTACTTTGGGACCATTTCTAAATTCTTTTGGTTTGAATATATTTAAAGGATTTTTTTTTCTTTTAGCATTAGTAACTAGGATTCAAAGAACTTACATGCATTACCCATAGACACAGACAAAAATAGTGGTGAAGGCCTCGATGGGGGTGGGAATGGGCTAGAAAGGGTTATTGGGGGAGAAAAGAGAACATCTATAATACTTTCAACAATAAAGATAAATTTTAAAAAATAATCAAAGGACAGCTTTGAAACACATATGAATATCTACACTAATAAAAGAGAAATATGCAAATTGACTGTATTTCTGCTACGCCCACAAGCCAATTAAGAGTGAGTAGGAAAATTAACCCAACCAAGATTGCTGCAGCCACAGAGCGAGCAGGAGGCTTGGGTTTCCCACCCACTCTGGTCAGCCCTGGCTGCTCAAGGCTACACTTTCAATTATAGAAGATAAATATATCTCAACAAAAATGGCTGCAGTCACAGAGTGAGCAAAAGGCTTGAGTTTCCCCGGTGATGGAAGAAGCCAAGCTTCCTGGCCTGCCCTAGCCTCTGCTTCAGACTATAAAGTTTTAATTATAGAAGATAAATTCCAGATACTAGGGCCTCCGCTTGGGTCACTGGGGTCATGGCCATTCTGCAAATCACCACAAAGCCCCTTGCCCAAGCCACCCCACATCCCAAGGGAACCCCCACCCTGATCCATGACACCCTTCAGGGCAAACTAGCCTCCCCAGCACCGGGCCACTATCCTATCTAATAAAAGAGTAATAAGCAAATTGACCATCACTCCAACACACAAGATGGCTGCCCCTATGTGGTCAAAGATGGCTGCCCCCATGTGGACACAAGATGGCCAGCAGATGAGGACAGTTGGGAGGAACCAAGCCTACAGGGAGGGCAGTTGGGGGCAATCAAACCTACAGGGGAGGGCAGTTATGGATGACCAGGTTGGCAGAGGAGAGAAGTTCGGGGTGACCAGGCCTTTAGAGAAAGGCAGTTGGGTGGAGGGGAAACCTGGGCCTGCAGGGGAGAGCGGTTGGGGGAACCAGCCCTGCAGGGAAGGGCAGTTAGGGCGGACCAGGCCTGCAGGGGAGGGTAACTGGGGTGACCAGGACTGCAGTAGAAGGAAGTTAGGGGCAATCAGGCTGGCAGGCGAGAGTTAGGCATCAATAAGGCTGGCAGGGGAGTGGTAAAGGGGTGATCAGGCTGGCAGGCAGAAGCGGTTAGGAGCAATCAGGAAAGCAGGCAGGTGAGCAATTGGGAGCCAGCAGTCCTGGATTATGAGAGGGCTGTCCAACTGATCATTGAGACCCAATCCCAAATTTTGTGCACTGGGCCTCTCTCTCTCTCTCTATATATATATATATATAAAGTTGTTCACTTGTTATTTATGATTTCCATGTTTTTTGTGTATAAAATAATATGAATAAAATGAACACACACATGCAACTATCAATTAGATCTAAAAATGAAACACTACCTTAACAATTATTACTGCACCCTCATCCCTAAAGTATCCACTAGTCTGACTTCCATCACAACAGACTAATAACTACCATTATGCATTTTTTTGTGTGTGTATGTATGTATCTGAAGGCTTTCACTCCTCATTATGTTTATGAGATTCCTGCTGTGTAGGTTCCATTGAATGAATATGCCACACTATTTTTCATTTTTGTGAAAGCAGAATACTTATGTTATTTTTTAAAAAAATAAAAGACTGAATATGCCACAATGTATCCATTCCAGTGTTTAAGGGTATTTGAGCTCTTATAGTGTTAGCATATTATGAATAACTAGAGGACCAATGCATGAAATTCATACACTGGGGGAGGGGGTCCCTCAGCCCAGTCTGTGCCCTCTCACAGTCCGAGACCCCTCTGAGGATGTCCGCCTGCCAGCTTGTGACTGGATGACCTCCTGCTGCTGCATGGCCTGTTGTTTGAGCTTCAGCAACTGATGCACATGCATGGGCTGGGCCACCACAGTCTGTCCTGTCAACACCATCAAATGGGTGAGTCAAGCATGGAGGCAGGCTCGCCCTGCGTTCCTGTGCTTCTCTAGTCACTGAGTTGTTCAGACTGACTGCCTTCTACAGAGAATGGCACCAGGATCAGGCCTAAGCCGGCAGTCGGATATCCCTCTTACAGTGTGGGACCTCTCGGGGGATGTAGCAGTGAGCCAAGTGGCAGGCAGCCATGAAGGAGCCTGAATCAGGGTCAGGTGCTACACCACACACACCCATCCTGGCCTGCTGTGCCTGTTGCCACCACTCGGTAACACTCCTGCGGAGTTAAGAGAGGCTCCTGCCATGGCAACTGCACTCGCCAGCTATGAGCCCAGCTTCTGGCTAAGTGGCACTCCCCCTGTGGGAGCATCTGCCCCCTGATGGTCAGTGCACATCATAGCATCCCGTCATTCTGCCATTCGGTCAATTTGCATATTAGCCTTTTATTATATAGGACTAGAGGCATGAGTAGGCCTTCCTTCTCTTAGCTCCTGGCACAGGTTTCCTTCCAGAATCCAGGCTGGCTCCCCGCTGGCTGCCTGCAGGCACCCAGGACCTGGGTGGCTCTCTCCAGCCACCCACAGGCACCTGGAACCTGGGCTTCCCTCCAGCCCCAGCTTCATCCAGAAGGATGTCTGGAATGATGTCCAGAAGGATGTTTAGTTGAATTAGCATATTACCCTTTTATTATTATAGATACTTCAAGAGCATTCTTATACCTATTAGACGTATACCTAGGAGTAGATAGGATATATATGTTCAACTTTAGTAAATAATGCCAAATAGTTTTCAAATGTGGGTTGTATCATCTTACAGTTTCACCATCAGAGTATGAATCTGTTACTCAACATAGTGTGGTCAGTTTGTTTAAGTTTTAATCATTTTGGTAGGTGTATATTAGAGCTCATTGATTTATTTTCCCTGATAGTGTATGTGAGCATCTTTTGATATATTTACTGTCAATTTGAATTATTGACAATTTTTAAAGTTAAATTGCCTTTTTCTTACTTACATGTAGGAATTCATTATATATTCTACATTAGAGCCCAGTGCATGAAATTTGTGCATGGGGGGGGGGGTGTCCTTCAGCCTGGGCTGCATCCTCTCACAGTCCAGGACCCCTCAGGGGATGTCTAGGATCCCTGGCTCCTTATGACCTGCCTGCTCACTCCTTATCACTCGGTTCACTGCTCTTTAGTGGAAGACTCAGCTTGCTGCTCCTGCACTGATGGGAGATGTGACCTACAGAGATTGGCCACTGTGGGAGCACTGATCATCCGAATTAGCCAAGCGGCACTTCCACTGTGGAAGTACATTGACCACCAGGGGGCAGCTCCTACATTAAGCATCTGCCCCCTAGTAGTCAGTGCATATCATAACAACTGGTTCTAGTCATCCTGTCATTTGATCACTGGGCTTTTGGGATGTGTCCTTTGTTAATTATATACATTGCAATAACTTCTCCCATACCTGGTTCTTTTCACTTTTTTATTATCTTTATTGTTAAGATTATTGCAGATGTCTCCTTTTTCCCCCCCTTACTTTTTCCCCCCATCCAGTTCCCACCCCAGTTCAACATCCTATTATCTATGTTCATGAGCAATGCATATCTATATATATAAAAGCCTAAGCTACAGTTATGACCAAATGACTGGAACAACTGGTTGACCAGTCGCTATGAGGCACACTGACCACCAGGGGGCAGATGCTCAATGCAGGAGCTGCCCTCTGGTGGTCAGTGTGCTCCCACAGCCAAGCTTCCATGGCCAGCCAATCTTTCACGGTCCCTTCCCCGTCCTCCCATTTGGCAGCCAGCAATCCCTGTCCAGTAGCCGGCAGGCCCCCAGACCCCATTTGGGACTGGACAAGACAGTCCTGACAGGCCTTGATCACCAGCCAGGCCTAGGGACCCCACCCGTGGAAGAATTTTATGCTCTAGGCCTCTGGTATGCATATAAATTCTCTGGTTAATCTCCTCCCTCCCCTGCTTTCCCCTAGAGATTCATCAGTCTGTTTCATGTTTCCATACCTCTGGTTCTATTTTATTCATCAGTTTATTGTATTCCTTAGATTCTACATATAAATGACATCACTTCTTAAATGTGATGAAAAGTTCTTAAAATTAATGTGGTCAATGTTTCTTTCTTATATAGTGTCTTTTGTGTCCTTTAAAGAAATCTTTGCCTTTCCAAGATCATAATTATATTCTCCTGTGTCACAGTATTTATTATACTTTCACATTTAAACTTATAATCTACCTGTAATTGTTATTTATGGGTAATCAAGGAGTATCTTATTTCCATATGGATATTCAATTGGCCCAATACTAGCTATTGAAAAGATCATCTTTTACATGCTGCTGGGTAGTGCCTCCTTTGTCATAAATAACCATACATGTGTAGATATTGGGATACTGAAATTATACTGTGTCTGTATATCAGTTTGGAATGATTATCATCTGTACAATATTAAAACTTCCAAAATGAACTGAATATGCCCCTTTATTTCTTTTGGTCTTTTTAATTTTTCTCAATACTATTTTATATTTCATAAGTTTTATTCATAGGTATTTTATTTTTCTGATACTACTATACAAGTTACCTTTGTTAGTTTCATCTTATGTTTGTTGTTCATATAGAGACACACATGACAACCTTGATAAAATTACCTTTTAATTCTAGTGGTTAATCTGAGTCCTATGTATTTTCTACATACACAACCATATCATCTATGAGTAATAACAGTTTATTCCTTTCTTTCCAAGTCTTATGCCATTTCTTTTTTCTTCATCCTACCTCCAGTAAAATATTGAAGTTGTCAGGGTGGGCATACTTGTGTGGGTCCAGTTCGTAGGGGAAGGAAGGAAAGGAAGAGCATGAAATTTATATTTTACCATTTTATATGATTCTCCCTGTGTGTTTTTGTAGGTTCCCCTTATTAGGTGAAAGAAGTCTCTCTTACTACTCGTTTTCTAAGATGTTTAAAATCACGAATGGATATTGAATTTAACAACTGTTTTTCCCCTATCTGTTGATAAAACCCTATGGTTTTCTCAATTATTCTGTTAAAGTGATCAATTATACTGTACATCCACGTTTCCATCTGGGACCATGATTCTTCAACCTACACGAATCCCATTAGTGTTTCTGCTAGTGCAGATTTTCCTATACCTGATTCATCTCGTTTTGGTTTTTTATCTATTTTATCATACTTTTATCCTTAAAAAAAAAAAAAAGGTATTTTGCCTCAATTTTGTCAGGTTACTTTTGCTTGCATAGAATTCTGGGTAGGCCATTTCCCCCCACAATGTTTGAAGATAGTCCAGTGAGCTGGCTTCTATTGTTCCCATCGCAAACGTTGCTGTGATTGTTACTGTTGTTCCTTTGACATTAATACAACTTATTTCTCTAGCACCTTAAGGTTATTTTCTTACCTGTTGTTAAATCCATCTATGAATTCCTAATTTTATCTTTATGGCTTTCAATATTATACTTTCTATTTCATCTTTTAAACATTTCTGGTTCTCTTCTAAAACGCCCCCATCTTGCTAATTCATTTCTCTTTTCTGGCCTATGAAAGATAAGCAAATCCTCTGAATATATTTCTCTATTGTCTGTTGTTCCTTTTTCTTTTTAATCTGCAATATATTTCAATGAAGAAATTTTTAAACCCTAAGATTGTATCAAGCTTCACTGAACCACAAGCTAAAACTCACATTTTGATCCATTTTAAAGAACCAAATGGTAACGTTTCTTTGAATTTTGACCCAGTTTGTTTCAATGCAAGCAGTAAAAAATTAAAGCAATGATTTTGACTTTATTTTTTATAACATTAGTCCACACCAGTCTGGCCATGCATCTGTGACAAGCACTCCTCTACAAATCATGATGTAGTAGTGCGCAGGACAGAGAGGGTTCCCGCTCTCACACAGCACAAAGTTTTCTGTCTGTCTCACGCTGAAAATGCCATATTGTTTTAGTAGTAAAGAACATACTGTATAACAGAACATATCCTCTCTTTATTGTTTGAATCTGTTTCAGCTTAGGACCCGCTACCAAAAGACCTAACCATGGAGGCAGGCGGTGGATGACGTAAGGGCTCAAAGTAGTGAGGCAGATCCCATACCAGGTGAAAAGTTATGACATGATAAAAAAAAAGAAAACAAAACACAAAAAAACAGAGAAGGACTTGATTGACCATATTATTAGGCAGCAAAATTTTAGCATAATCGATTAAGTCCAGTTCTGTACTTACAATGCACTGAAAATAATCACACTTGGAGAGGCAGGCTTAGTTAACTATTCCAAGAAAAACTATGGCAGGAGGACATGGCACCCTATCATATAATAAGACTAGCATGTGGCCCACCGCAAAAGTGAAGCCAAACTTTTGTATTTAGAGAGAAGAAATCTGGACCAGAGCAATAAGTCATTAGAAATTAATATTGCCTCATCATATGATATTTCTACTTATCTATAATAATAAAAGCATAATATGCAAATCCATCCAATAGTCGAACAGCAGAACGATCATCTGGGTGACCATTCTATGACACGCACTGGCACCAGGCCAGCCAAGGCAGGTGCGATGTGATTGGTCAGAGGGCCCTGCCATCACCCCACAATCACCCCACAGAGGGAGGCCCAGGCTACCAGCCAGTGGAGCAATCAATTGGGAGGGCTCTGCAATCACCCCAAAAAGGGAGGCATAGGCCACTTACCACTGGGCTGGAGCATGTAGGCAGGACCTCCATCTGTGGGGCGATGGATCATGGGGCTCCTGGCTGGGGCTCCTCGCTGGGGCTCCAGGCTCAGCTGAGGGATCCCCGCCCCCTGCCCCTGAGTGCATGAATTTCATGCACTGGGCCTCTAGTTGTTAATAATTATTGAGTGTTGGGAATTAACTTTATATTTTTATTTCATAAATTATTATTTTCTTGTGAACGAGATATGTTTATTATGTTCACAAATACCTCAAGTTAAGGAACCACTCCAAGTTACCTAATACATCAGGGATTACTGACATGAAGTCTGCAGAACCCCTTTAGTCCTGACCACTGAGTAATTTTACACCACGTTTTGTGTGGATGTGCAACTAAGCATTTTTCTAGGGAGAAGGTGTAAAGCTTTACCTGTTTCTTGAAGAGTCCATAACCCCAAAATGTTCAAGGACCCCTGCTATTCCATCAGCATCTGAATTCAGATGCTCAGAGTGAATGACATGGGGAAAGTAATTCCCTTACAGAATCTTGCCTTGACAAGGTTCCTCTTCAAAAGAGTATGCCAAAATTTACAATGGAATATGATAATATGTACCACACTAACTCTTATTTGAAGTACTATTTCAATCAAATCGTCTCAAATAGTCTGCTGGTATAGCAGTTTTGTTTTTTGTTTTCATAAACAAGGTTCTTTTCCTGCCTTATATCACCAGCTTTAGTTTATGGGGCAGGGTGGGAAGGGAAGGATCAGTATTGGAAGACTGTTATGAAGAAAAACAGAATTCTTCCAGTAAGAATCAATATCTGTAAAAATTGTTCTTCCACTACTAATTTTTAAAATAATAATGAAATGTAGAATAGTTTCATTTAAAAACGTATAGGTTGCTCACTGGGAGTATTTAAAGCCCGTTTGTTTTTAAAATATGGCACTTGTTACATTTTGACCATCACTGATATTTTATCGTTATGCTGCTATTAAAATGAATGATGTATGCAGTTTTCTAATTCTTTTTCATTAAAAGGAAAAGGTTTAACACATTTGAATAAAATTGACTAAAAAGTAATCATGAGGTCAATTTGATGTGCATTATGATGGTACATGAAACCACATTAGGAATGCCAGAATTCAGGTTGAAGGCAAGTTATCCCCAGTTGATAATATAATATGGCATTAAATTATTTACAAAATTAGCTATTGATTAGACATTTTGTGATACTTACAAAAAGGAGAAAATTGAAATTACCTAATTTATACTTGCTTCTGGTATAGTAATTTTCACCACATTGCATTTTAATTAGAATCCTTCATTTTTGGACAATGACCGTGGAATAACTCAGCCAACCTTGAGTTTCTTAATCATCACTCCCTGGTAATGAATGAATAAACAAAAGGGGGTAGTTTTAGTTTCCAAGCCTGAGTTTAAATGTGGCATTACTTCCATGTTAAATTGCAGCCCATTCAATTTTAAAAGACCATTCTGCAAAATAACTAGGGCTGAAAAGAGGCAATTTCTGGAACAATCTTTACATAGAGTCAACATGTCACTGAAAACAAATGCTAGGGCATAGGATTATGTGATTAATGTTTTAAAAGTACTTAATCTCTTCTTGCTTTTCAGTTCTTTTTTCAAGGAAAATTATTTGCCTAAATATAAGCAGATGCAGGTCTAGAAATCTTTGTGAGTTAAAATTACAAAATAGCATCGCAATTATACTTGTAATCAAACCCCAGCCCCTATGTAACCTTACCATTGATTTGAAGAACTTCCTTTATTACCTGACAAGCTTGCTCGTTCTCTGCAGTTATTTCGATTTTGTTGGGCTCTCAGCCATGCCTGTAATGTTGCTGAGGAGTAAAATATCCTTCATAACCAGAATCATAAATCTTTCTTATAACCATGAGACTATATCCCTATGGCCATAGATCATTTTAGTTACTGTCAAAAAGTGCCATCATATCACATTACAAATTAGAAAAGTAGGAGTGTATGTGGTTGACAAGACCTATTAGGTGTGGGCAAGGAAAATAATTTTCCTTTCTCATAAACCAACATTTCTAATGACAAATAATTTTAGACACATGGAAATTATTTATATATGTGTTTATCTGAATTTTGTGAACACAACTAAGTTGATGTGAGCAGATAAAACTAGTATTTATAGCCCTAGCCGGTTGCTCAGTGGTTAGAGCATCAGACCACAGACTGCAGGTTCAATTCTACCCTGGGGAGCATGCGGGAGGTGACTGATTGATGTGTCTCTCTCACATTGAAAATAACTAGTATTTATAAATAAGTACTCCCCCATTCCAATGGAGAAGGTAAAAAGACATGAACAAAAAGGGAACTGACCCTTTTATTTTATGAGGGATGAGAGAAGAGGATTCCCCTTATGATTTCCATCTCCCATACAGAGGTTGAGCACAGACCCAGTAATGAGATAACTCTGGAACTGAGGGTCGTCTAGATGTTCCGTGTGTGAACGTTACTGATATTTTCAATGGATGGTCTTTGTCGAGTTATTCTTCCTAGGGAAAGAAAATAGAAATTTTTATGAATAGAACTTACTTTAACAATAAAATCTGTAACTCTTTAATCTTTTATTTAAACTTCCCTCTTGCTTTTAAACATGTAGCCGTACTTAATATTTTTAAAGCACTTCACTTCCTTAGGATTCATAAGAGTCTACTGTAGCCTAACTGAGCTGTCCTGATGAAAACAGGATGTCATCAAACCACAGGAGAGAGTTAGCCACAGCATTTTACCTGTTGTGCCTCTCTTCCCTAACATTGCTGTGCAGGGAAACCTTTCTTTACATAACCATGGGCTTCAAATGAGAGGTGGGTGAGAAAAACATCGGGTGAGCATTTGAACCTTCATTGTCTCTTCATCCTTAAATACATTCCCCACCTTCCTGCCGCCCGCCCTGTGTTGCAGGAATGCTGACCCTCAGAAGTCATGTTAAAGAGGCTCCTATGCAATGTAGCGTTAGCCAATGGAAGGTACTGGAAGGAGATAGGATCCAAAAGAAAGTGGGAAGCCAGGGTGTGTCTCCTTGCTCACCATGCTCAGCTGCTTCTTCCCCATGGCACCCGCTTTCTCTGGGCAGATCCACTGTGGCTTTAGCTCAGCGGTTCTCAACCTTCCTAAGGCCGCGACCCTTGCATACAGTTCCTCATGTGGTGGTAACCCCCAACCATGAAATTTTGCTACTGTGATGCATCATGATGTAAATATCTGCATTTTACGATGGTCTTAGGCGATCCCTGTGAAAGGGTTGTTCGACCCCAAAGGGGTCGCTACCCACAGGTTGAGAACCACTGCTCTAGCTCCACTGGTGGCCCTTACTCCAGGTTTGATGCACCACTTCCTTCCTTTATCTCTGCAGCCTGGGAGAGATAGTGGTGTCTGCAGCTGCTCTTCCCTGACTGCCTTACCTTTCCCTGCTTGCTCTTTCACTTCCTCTAACACAAGCATGTCAAACTCATGGGCTAACACGGGCCAAATAAATGAGGTATGCAGCCCGCGGGCAGCAAGTTTGACATGCTTGCTCTCCATCTCCACTTATTTCTCAAGTTGCTGATACAAATACTGTACTAGGCCAACCCCCCCCTATATGCTCCCTCCTCCAGTTTTTTTGTTGAATCAAAATGCATTTGCAGTCCCAGGAGAGGGAGAGAGAGAGAAGCAGGAATTCTAATTGATATGGATGAACGTGTTAAGGAAAAGGAGAATTAAAGTAAAACCAAGAGTTACCAGCATTATGCACATACATATAGACACACATATAATACAAACATTAATTGAAAAAAGAAGTAGGCACTTAATCTTTTCTATTTTTCCTGACCTCTGCTTTCTTTTACGTCAAAAGCTCAGATAGATGGATGCAGAATAGTACTGTGTCGCCATTTTTCTGTCTAGGTCTCTAGGTCCATGGGTAGAGTTAATTGCCCTCTCTGGCTACCAGAGATGCAAGGAATATCCAATATTGATAGGGACTCTGGCCCTGGCTGGAGGGGGAGGCTAATGAAGCCAAGGACATGTGCTCAGGGAGCCTGAAGCTCCCACTGGGAGTTAATGCTGTTTGCCCATTTCCTAATGGTCTTTGTGGTCATTAGGCTTTTGCTGTTTGCCACTTGATGCGTGTTCTTTTTACTTTCAGCTTTGTTATCCAGGGTCCAGAGCTGAAAGCATCTCCTTCTTAAAACTACTCATGGTTTTTTATGGTCACAGTGTGTGGGAACTGGGCACTCTGCAAAGCTAACTGTCATTTAGCACAAATTATACTGTACTTTATAACCAATCTAACAGCTCTTTCTTGATGAGCAAATTGTGGGGTGTGTGTGTGTGTGTGTGTATGTGAGTGTGTGCATACATATATGTACTGGAATGAGAGTCAGGTCTGGTGTTTTGAATAAGACTTTCACTTTTTACTGAAGGAAGATGAGTTGACCTAAAATTCATTACCCATCATTATGACATGAAATAAACATAACTCTTATCATTAAAATTAGGAAACCAAGAACATGTTGTAATCTGGGCCACATGTTTCCATCTCTATGGTGACAGTGTTCCCAAAACCAAGATCTGGGACATGTGTTATGGCTAAGAGCTGCCTTTAAAAATGTTTTTGGCTGGTACTTACATAAGCATACTTATAAGGGCATAAAAGTTAAATCATGTTTTATGCACATTTCATAATCTTCAAAGAGAATAAATTATTTGTAAGTAAGAATTACTCCAGAAAGTCTCCGATGTTGACTCATACTATGTCTTCTCATTCCTCCAAGGAACGATTCTGTTTGTTGGCCTTGTTTACTCTTTAGGAGGACTAAGCAAGAATGGAATGGTCACTGGTTCTTTGCTTGTTACACTGGGATAGTAGTTCTTTAAGAATCTAAATTTCTATGCAATTAAAGCTGGGATTGGATCTTTTAA
Organism: Lasiurus cinereus; assembly: GCA_011751065.1. Lineage (NCBI taxonomy): Eukaryota > Metazoa > Chordata > Mammalia > Chiroptera > Vespertilionidae > Lasiurus > Lasiurus cinereus. The sequence goes on along the minus strand of JAAGEH010002271.1, from coordinate 64,240 downwards.
AACCTTCCCTATGTTATGAACTGCAATAATATGCTCCCAAGAGTTAAGAAGAAAAAAAAAATCACAATACATAGTCTTTCACCTACAAAAGACATATAAACTAGCCTTTTCCAAAGCCATGTTAACATTTGTAGGGAGCGGTTATAGGATTAAGCCTGGGACTGACCTGCTGGCAAAGCCACAAACAAGTCCCAGTTTAGAGGGCACAGCCCTCTTAGCATAATAAAGCTTGACCTTGTGAGGCTCCCTAGATCTTTCCTGGGGAGCTAATGGGCTGTGGGAGGTGCAGCAAATGCTGCCAAAACAAGTGAAACTCACAAGAACATTGTGACTATGGTGACCACTACCTTGTTTACCTCGGACTATGAAGTAAAGCATCAGCTTGCAGTCTGGCTCTGTTCTGTGGCCTCAGCCAGGCACTGAAGATCCACCTAGTTCCAGCTTATTCTCTTTGTCTGTCTTTTCTTCATCCTTTGTCGGCCCTCCCTCAGGCTCACGAACCCTTAGCTGTGCTGGCGTGGCACAAACATTGTCTGGTAAAAATAAGGCAAACCCAATCCACATTTTGTTTTCTCTCTGCATATGTTTACTTCTGAGGTTCTATTTATATAGACATATTTATGTATCTGACAGCTGTTATTTTCAGGAAATAAAGTAGAGGTGAAGGTCCAGTCGTCTTCAGCTGTGACTCTGGGTGTGGCACTATTTTCTTAATTAATACACCTTTATTTTCTTGGCTGCCAATTTATGTTTGCGTTTAATTGGGCTTTGAGGTATACAGGTGGACAAACCCCTTTAGTTCAGTACCAACAGTTTAGTGGAAAGAGCGTAGGTTTTGAATTGCCTTGAGTCTTTGCTGCATGACCTATGAGCTCTCCATCCACAGCTTTTGTGCAAACTAGTTTTCCAAGCAAATAAAGGTTTAAGGCAGTAGTTCCAAAGTTGGACATGAAGACTGTTGAGAGGAGAGTGGCTGGCCAGGGATCCCCAAGATGTCATCACCTATTTGAGAACAGTGTGAACCTAAATGGGATATGCCTTATAAACTTCATCTCAGATGTTCATGTAAGGAAGAGCCTGTGAAATCAGGTATCAGGGATCTGGAAAGGACCAGCATCAAAAGCAACAAGGAGTTCTGAGGTACAATTTCAAGGATAAACGTTGAAGGCAGTACTCCATGGTTTCTTTCTTTATTTTTTCTTTTTTCTTTTTTTTTTATTTTTATTTTTTACAGAGAGGAAGGGAGAGAAATAGAGAGTCAGAAACATCGATGAGAGAGAGAGACACTGATCAGCTGCCTCCTGCACGCCCCCCACTGGGGACGTGCCCACAACCAAGTACATGCCCTTGACTAGAATAGAACCTGGGACCCTTCAGTCCACAGGCCGATGCTCTATCCACTGAGCCAAACTGGTTTTGGCAACTCCATGGTTTCTTAATACCAGCTAGAAAAGAGAACAGAAAATAGATACCAAGAACTCTTACTTTGACCCCTGGCGAGTGTGGCTTAGTTAGTTGAGCATTGTCTAGTATACGAAAAGGTCACCAGTTCCATTCCAGGTCAGGGAACATACCCAGGTCATGGGTTCCATCCCTAGTTGGAGTGCATACAGGAGACAACTGATCAATGTTTCTCTCTCACATCAATATTTCTGTCTCTAAAATAAAATTTAAAAAAAATGTAACTTTAACCTTGAAAAATTGTGGGCCTTCTGAACCTTTATAGCTTCTCCATGGCAGTTACTTATCAATCTGCTTTTCTGGTAATAAATAAGAACAAACCCTTAAAGAGAAATCCTGCTTCTTCTTGTGTGTAGAAAAAATAAGAGAAATAGGGGACCTACTGGTACATCTAACTTGGCATTTCAGTTTGAGAGTAAGTATTCTGAGGATAAGAGAGGCAAAAAGATAATAAATTCTTTAAATTTGAGGACTTGGTGACTGAGGACCTGAGGAAGAAGGAGCCCAGTGGTGAAACATCCGGAAGTGGCCCCTTTTCTCACATAGGGGTCTCATCAGTAGCCCCTTAGGGCTCACTTTTCAAGCTTCCTAACTTCCCAAGTGCAACAATGCCAGCATAGCCTCTAGGAGAAAACATTTTCTATTAGCAATTTTGTTATTAGGTTTTTCTGTCTTCTTTTCTAATCCACCTCCACTGCCCTATTACCATCCCATTAAGGGCAGAAACTGCCCCATTCCTTTCCTTTACAACTCTGTATCATCTATAAATCCGGCACCCACGCATTTTCCATAAATATAGTAGCAATACTTCTCATGCTGCCTTTTCAGCCGAATGCCATTCCCAAAAGTAATGAATAAAAGAATGGCCCCAACGGACAAAAGAATGGGATGTGGGCAAGATGGATTGGGCTAGCAAGTGCTGGGTACATTTATTAAAAGGGAATTTATCTCCCAGGACTGAATGTAACTTCCCCAGAGATGGAGACCTAACAGCTGGAATGGAGAACCCCTGCCGGGGTCTCCAATTTGCATGCAGGGCCTGGATCTCAGCTCACAATTCTCTCCTGTTAGAATACGGATTTGTCTTCCATACAATCATTTTCAAGGAGAAAGGAATTTTTTCTTCTTTTATCCCAAACATTTATTATGAAATTTTCAAATATACAAACAGAATAGTATGGTCACCAACTGTGTAACCCATTAATATACTACTGTACTGCTTTGTCACTTATCTGTCCATCTATATATGCATCCTTCTAGCAACCAATAAACCTACTGTTTTATGCATTTCAAAATGCAGATATCTAAACACCTCTCCCTAAAACTTCAGCATATATATCATTAGCTAAAATTCAATATTTATTTGTAGATTTTAATGTAAAATTTACATAGGATAAATATGTAGTAATCTTAAGTGTTTATCCACAGAATTTTTTTAATCTGCTGAATTTTCACAAATGTATACACCTGTGTAATCTTAACCCGTATTGAGATATCTATACTAATAAAAGGATAATATGCTAATTAGACTGGGAGAACTTCCTGGAGACCTTCCAGACAAAGCCATGGTGGTGGGGCCGAAGCAGAGGCAGTTAGGGGTGATCAGGCCAGGAGGGAAGGGCAGTTGGTGGTGAGCAGGCTGGAATGGGGAGCAGGTGGGGGTGATCAGGCCAGCGGGGGAGGGGGGGCAGTTAGGAGCAAGCAGGCTGGTGCAGAGGCAGTTCGGGGTGAGCAGGCTGGCAGGCAGAGTGGTTTGGGGTGATTAGGCAGGCAGGAAGGCCAGTGAGTGGTTAGGAGCCAACAGTCCCAGATTTCGAGAGGGATGTCCAACTGCCAGCTTAGGCCCAATCTCCAGCAGTTGGACATCCCCTAAGGCAGTGGTTCTCAACCTTCCTAATGCCGCGACCCTTTAATACAGCTCCTCATGTGGTGGTGACCCCCAACCATAAAATGATTTCTGTTGCTACTACATAACTGTAATTTTGCTACTGTTATGAACTGTAATGTAAATATATGATATGCAGGATGTATTTTCATTGTTACAAATAGAACATAATTAAAGCATAGTGATTAATCACACAAACAATATGTAGTTATATATTATGAAATATTTATTTCTAATTACAAATAAATGAAATTTTGTCTTGAATCGTGGTGTAGCATGGGTAACAGTCTTCATATGACAACAGTAAACTACATTGCTACACTTTGCTACACCGAGGAGTGGTCTGTTGGTTCCTAAGACCATGGAAAATAGGTGTTTTCCCCTGGTCTTAGGCAACCCCAGTAAAAGGGTCATTCAACCCCCAAAGGGGTCACAACCCACAGGTTGAGAACCGCTGCCCTAAGGGGTCCAAGCAGGCCAGGCTGAGGGACAATCCCCCCGCTCCCTGTTCACAAATTTCATCCACTGGGCTACCAGTCTCTATATATAAAAACCTAATATGCAAATAGACTGCATGGCAAAACAATTAAAAAACCGAACCGGTTGCTATGATGTGCGCTGATCACAAGGGGGTGCATGCAGGACATAATGGGCATTGGCAGCAGGCTGCAGAGCATGGAACATGGTGGGCATCGACCATAGCAGAATGGTGGAGCAGGTGAGCAGGGGCACCAGACCAAGACGGGGCACCAATCATTGTCATCAGGTTGAGCCTCTAGTGGTTACTGAAAATCCTTTGCTCCCTCGCAACACAGTCCTGCCCAGGCTCACACCTGCTAACTGTGCAGAGCGATTGGGGCTGCCAGCCATCACTTGCACCCGAGTGATCAGGGCCTGCACCGCAGCAGGTGTGAGTGCCAGGTGGGACCACATCGCGTGGGAGCAAAGAATTTTCAGTAACCCTCAGAGGCTCGCCCCAATAACAGTGACTAGCACCCCGCCTTGGTCTGGCACCCCTGCTTACCTGTTTCACCATCCCGCCACAACTGATGCCCTCCATATTCCGCGCTCTGCCGCCTGCTGCGAATGCCTTCCATGTTCTGCACTTGCCCCCCTGGTGGTCTGCACACTAGTTGTTCTGTTATTCTGCAGTTCAGTCTATTTGCATATTAGCCTTTTATTCTATAGGATTACATTTTCTCCAGCATGACCATCATTCTAGAGAGTTCCCTCATGTCCTTTCCAGTCAATACCCACCCTCCAATCTCACCCAGAGTCATCAGCTCTTTCGATTTTTTTTCTTTCATACTTGCCAGAGAGTCATGCAAATGACGGTTCTGGTGATGAACCTTTGCGGCCAAACTTTAGGGACATTTGGCTTCAATACAAGAAAAATTTAACATTTCTAAATGACTGATTATTGTAGATAAATGGGTAAAGGGAGAATCATTCTATTGCATAAATCATCTTCATCTCCTGTCCATTCATATCTAATAGCCTGGATATGAAATAAAGTACACATTGTCCCTGCTTGATAAATCAGTGATTTTGTTTTTCTCATAATGGAGAGTCAAATAAAAAGTTCTTCAATTTCATAATATGGTCCCCATGGGATTCTGGGTATCAGAATACAGAACAAAAGAAAACAGATTTTGATATTACCAGTGAGCTCTTTTTGGCTCATTATTAATAATATTCACTTATTAATGATGTTATGATACCCTAGAAAAATGTAAACAGAAGGACTACATCTTGCCAAATGATTAACCACTCATGTTGAAAGAACCATCAAAGGTACATTTCTTCTTCGAAGCTGGGGAGGAAGTTACTGTGCTGGGTAATGGTACTCTAATGGCTTATGAGCGTGCATTCTACTCCTGAAATGTCAATGGAAGTAGCTTTCTGGCCTATTGTTTTGAAAATTAAATGGAAAGTTCCATTACTGTGGTATCACTACATCCATTGCATAGTTTTTTTTTCCCTCGCTCTGGTTTTTCTTGGTTTTGTTTTCTGATTGTTAATATAATTCTTCTTTACCCTAGTGAATCACAGCTCATTCTAGTTTCTCTTTATGAAGTCCTTTTCCCCACACCTTACCCTCATGATTCCTTAACCCCATCACTGCATGTTTTATTCCCATCATAGAATTTACCACCTCTGCTTGTCAATTCCCACCTCTCCCATTCTCCCCACAGCTCTCCAGTCACCCCCTTTCACTTATGATACTTTTTGTTCCTCTTTCCTGCTGCTTAATGATTGTTCCTGCTGATAAGCTGTGCTCACAATACTGAGAGGCCCTAAGCACTGGCACGATAGTTCGTTGGGCTCATTGCTCCTCGCATGTTCCAGAACAGATGGAAGTGGGGCTCCACTCATGCAGGACAGCTCTGCCATGATTGCAAAGCTTATACCATTTCATCAGCTTTGAATTTATTGGACATATATGCTTCCTACTTTTATTTCCTTTTTTAAAAGTTTGAATTTGATACTTTGGAAAAATTCTTGTTGGAGACTTATTTTCATTGCCTTTGTTCGGATGCAGAAGCAAACCCAATGCTTGTTCATTTTACACACTGGGACCAAGTATTTTGTGAGGATTAATACTGGGATGGTGGAATAATGACAATTATTAATATTTGCACAGGACTCTTTTGGATAAATGCACTCTTGTGTATTGTCCCATTTGGTTCTAATAGCATGACCCTTGCTATTATTTTCACTTTAAGTCAAAATGTTTGATAATTTCTTCAAAGTATCAAATGTTTACAGGAATTCCATTGAGAGGGTGTCTCTGAACAACTACTACTTCATCAGTACAGAAGCTAACCAGGGTAATACCTCATTTAATAAAGTCAAAGCAGAATATCCCTTGCTCTTTCCCTGCTGAGTTTTCATCCTGGGATCAGCAGTTAGAATATAAAGCTTTCTATGAGGCTGGTTTCTTTCTTAAACACCCTGCAGTGGTCAGGAAGTAGCTACCTCAGTAATTCATCTAACACCAATACCTCGTGTGCTGGGACATTTAGCCACATCTATGGCCATCGTGATCATATAGGCATTCCACTCTTGATCCCCAAGATGTGCTCCTAGAAAAATTGTGATCAAATCACGGTACCTGATGTCCTATTGTAAAACACACAAGGGTAATTTGCTATTTAAGGACATCTTGAAGTTTATCCTTGTGTAAAGAATTCTTTCCTAATGCAAACGATCTCTATTTTATTTGTAAGTGTAAGATTTTAGGCGTGAGTTTGTGTGAAATGAAGGACACATCCATGTTAATGGACTTAGGTAGATGGTGGTCTCAGGCACACTTCCCTGAACCACCCAGGGAATCCCAGCAACTGTTCAGTGAGACACAGGGACAAATTAGTCCCTCTGGACCAATAAAACCCTGCCATTATTCTCAATATGAGTTGATAGGAGAACAGGAGGTACTTTTCCCCTCTCCCACAGTGGTTTTACCTTTCCCAGTAATTGTTTCCTCGGAGTGAACTGGAGCTTTATATTTGTGAAAGGCACAGGAATCCTTTTCTAACAAACCACATGAGCATCAGATGCCTTTGAACTAAGCATTCAAGGGTACACAAGTGCTTTCCCTGCATTTCCTGGAATGTTACCTCTAATCTCTGAATGCTCCTTAAGCAGGCTTTGTACTTCCTAATTTATGACCTTGGATTTAACTCGAAATTCCCATTTTCAGTTCATGGACAAGCAACAACCATGTCCTTGGATTATTTACTTCCTCTCTATTTTCATCAATATTTGCTATCTGAATAATAAACAATCACCATCCTTACTGAGAATGGTATTTCTAAAATGCTTCCTGAATTTAGAAAAGTATAAACTATGGCTAAATTGTATTCCTATGTAGGTGAGTATCTTTCCCAAAGAGCCAACTTCAAGAACTTTAGAGCTGTTGTTTTTGAAGAAAGAACCCACTGGTTATCATAGCTGTGTACAGAAACAACTGAGGATGGAGTAAATTTATTTCAACTACCAGGATTCTTTGGAGCTGTGTTCTCTGGGAGGGCCGAGAGGGGTGGGAGAGAGGAGAATAGTAAAGACAGACTGAATGTCCAGATATTAGGGAATTTGTTAACAATATCAAGTTGTACCCCAAGTCATGAGAAGTAAGTTTGCTCCCAATTCTACCCCCATCAAACACAACAGCATGAAAGAAGATATGAAAATTATACTAAGAGAGAAAAAAATAATGAACTTGGTTTTACCTTTATTCCTTGGAGGTCTTTCATCCTATCTTATTCTGTGACCTCAACCCATCCTTTGTTTGGTATTATAGCTGGCCCATGGTCAAAATTCTTTGCTTCCCAAGCCACACCTCTTAAGTTCTAAATTCTAGATTTGATAAAATGTATAGGAAAAGATAAACATTCTTCATCTTTCCTATGGATACCTTTATTTGGGATGGATGTGATTTGTAACTGGGTTAGAGACCTTGGACATGTTTGTCTTAATAGAAAGATTATAACTCAATTAGTTGAGAGGAAAAAGGAAAAAAGGTCTACACTGTGCAGAAACCTTTCTTAAGATAATGTCAGCTTCTTGGCAGCAAGTTCAAGTTGGGGAGCATGCAAAGATGAAAGGTCTTCTGACCCACCTATTACTTCAAGATATTTAATATTAAACTTCCATTTGATTAATATTAATTCTCAAATTATATCTCTATAATTTTCAGTATAGAAATTTAGAGAATGCCACAATCCGATATATTAAAAGCCTAATATGCTAAGTGCCTGAGTGTCCAGTGACCAGTCAACTGTTCAACCAGTCAAAGCATAATGTGCTAATGACATGCTAAAGCCACTCAACTGCTCACTATGATGTGCACTGACAACCAGGGGGCAGATGCTCTGACTGGTAGGTTAACTTGCTGCTGGGGTCTGGCCAATCAGGACTGGGAGACAGACATGCCCTAGAGCCCTCCCACAGTCCTTCTCCAGTCCCAATCATGCACTGGTGGAGTCCCTCGGCATGGCTTGCACCCTCTTGCAATCCAGAACCTCTCAGGGAATGTCAGAGAGCTGGTTTTGGCCCTATACTGCAGACCACTTCCCTTGAAAGGGTTCCAGGTGCTGGGCTCACAGCTGGTGCAAGCCTCTCCCAATCGGGATTGATTGGGTATGAGTGGTGGCAGGCTCAGTGGGGCTGGGATAAGCGGGAGTGGTAGAGAGGAGCTGCAGGTGGCCACCCAGAGGGACCCCAACCCTGCACAAATTTCTGCAACAGGCCTCTAGAGTTCTATTAGGAAAATGGAGTTAGAGGTAATTTTTTGTCTTTATGCTTCTCTGTTTTTTAAATTTTCAACAAGTAGGTAGCATGTGTATAATTACACTTATAGCAGAGGCCCATTGCATGAAGATTTGTACAAGAATAGCTCTTCTTTCCCCTGACTTCATTCCCGGGTGCCTGAGAGCCTACAACTCTTCACTCCTGCTGCCCGGGAGCCTGCAAGTCCCCACTCTCAGGGGAGTGCCACTCCTGTAACTCCCTCCTCCCTTTCCTTCCCTTTCATAGCAGGTATCCTGCTTCGCCTGGCCACTCTGTGCCTGCATATGCAAATTAACTTGGCATCTTTGTTGGGTTAATTTGCATACTCACTTCTGATTGGCTTATGGGCATCACAGAGGTACAGTCAATTTGAATATTTAATATTTTATTAGTATAGATTACCTATATGTAAATACTTACATTATGTACTACCTGTGTAATTATTTTTAATTAAAAAATGTGAAAGGAAGAACAGTAGTTCCCCAGGACATATCAAAATTTAAATTCCTTCCTCATTGTATCTCATCCTATATAACTTCTCTTTATATATCATTATTGGATTTCTTCTTTAACAAAGCACTTTATGTCCTCTGCCTGCCCCATCTTCTCCCTTCCAGATTTCTAAAGTGAACTTCAAAATTCACCTTCTTCAACCCATCATTTTTAATCAGCCCATCCCAGAAAACTTCTGTATTCTGCACTCACCTATATTTGCCCATATGATCCCCTTTTAATATACAAGTTTAATTAAACAGACAAGTGCATAAATCTTAAGTGTACAATAGATGACTTTTCACAGAGTGAAATGCACATTGAGAAACAGCCCCATCAGCAACCCAGAGGCCTTCAGCTTGCTACATTCCCATTATGTTCCTCCCATCTCCACCAACAGGAACCATTATAGGTTATTTCACCTGCACAGCATATACTTTATTATGTCTGGCTTCTTTCACCTAGCATTAAATAAGATTAATCCATGTTATTTCATATGGCAGTATTTTTGTTGCTATATGGTATTTCATTGAACATAAACTCCTACACATTTGCATTCTGATGGACATTTTTAAAACTTTCATTTTGGGATTATGAATAGTGCTGACACAAATACTCTTATACATGACTTTTGGAGAATCTAAGAACAATTTTCTTTTAGTTATAAGTAGGAGTCGAATGGCTGGTCATATATGTACATATGGTATACTTAACTTTAATATATAATTACAAATAATTTTCCAAACATGCTATGTTAATTTTTAAATTCTCTGTAGATCCCCACTGGTAAAGTCATGATTAGGCATTGACCCCCCAGCCTGGTGAACAGCTAGTTAGCATGTCATCTAGCTCAGCATGTCACCTGTGGGTAGACACTCTCATGTCTCCATGAGTGTATGTGTGAGAGTTCCTTCAGGGTACATAACTCCCACATCCTAAAATAGCTTACTTCATTTCATCAATGCCAGCTAGTGAAAAGGCATGTCATTTTGTCCATGTGACATACTCACAATAAGACATAAACCCTTGAGAGCAAGAATTTTGCACTATTTATATTTTTAGAATTCCTCAACTCATTTACCCATTTTCCACCTGTCCTGCAGAACACAGCTTTAGACACTTATAATATGATATGAACACCTGACTGTGAACTTCTACGTGAGGCATTGGTGTGTCCCCTCCCTCTCTAGCAGCCCATTTTGCCTATTTCTGTCACTATAGCCACATGTTGATTTTGTCTCTCTCTCTCTTCCCTTCTCTTCTCCACAATTATGGATACAGGTTGACTGTGTTTGTTGCATGTGTTTACATTAACAGAACTTCTTCATCTTTATATGTGCTCATAAGTTCTATTGACACTAATAGCCATTAGGTGTTTTTATAGAGTAGCCAATCCTCTATATTTTATAAGGAAAAGCTCAATTGTATTCTCAAAATGTATTTTTTTCTCTCCTTCATTTTAGGCTTCAGACAAAGTAGAATAGATAGTCTCATTTGATGAAATGATACCACAGTATATGGTTACAATAAGTGCATGTAATATACAACATTTATATTCTCAAAATTACGCACATGTTTCATACAATAAGCATCTTACTAGTATAATTCTTACCTGTAAAATTCACAGTAGGATAACCACTTCCCATATATACATCTAGACAGCATGACTGAGAGTCTTTTGCATTCTATTTTGCTTGAAGTAATTCTTATTTATAAAAGAAATAGAAAAATCTTCTCCAAAGAGGTTACATAATGTTTTAGGGAGTAAGCCGATTTGTCATTCTAATAACTTTCTTACTAGCATATATTGGACTGTGGAATCTGTTTAAGTCAGAAATCGAGCGGCTTTTTACACTTGAGACTGTGCTGGATACTGGTCCTGGGACTATGGACAAGCTTTTTAACCTCTGTGTCTCATTTCCTCTCATTGCACAAATGGGAATGTTTTTTATCTGACTCTATTTCACAAGGTGTTGGAATGATTACAAACAATGCTGTAATAAATATTTGTATGTACACTTATTCATATAACAAATATTTATTGAGCAGCTATTGACCAGATATTGCTCTATATACTGCAAAAAACCATAACAACAATTTATGAATTTATATTCCATAAATAAGTAAATATATAAAATATAGATGTATACCTTCATTATACGATATTTAAGGTTTAGTTCCAGACCATTGTAAAAGAGTGAATATTGCAATAAAGCAAGTGACATGAAGTTTTTGTTTTAGCAATGTATATAAAGTTTATGTTTGCACTATATTATAGTATATTAAGCGTGGGATAGCATTATGTCTAAAATAACTTATATACCTTAATTTTAAAACACTTTATTTTTTTTAAAGCTAACCATCATCTGAGCTTTCAGTGGGTCAAAGTCATTTTACTGGTGAAGGGTCTAGCCTTGATGTTGATGGCACTGACTAATCAGGGTAGTGGTTAATGAAGGCTGAGATGGCTGTGGCAATTTCTTAAAATAAGACAGCAATGAAAATTGCTGCATCAATTGACTTTTCCTTTCCCAAATTATTTCCCAGTAACATTAAATGCTATTAGTAGCATTTCACCCACAGTAGAACTTATTTTAAAATTGGAGTCAAACCCTGCCACTTCTTTACCAACTAAGTTTATGTAATATTCTGAATCCTTTGTTGTCATTTCCACAATCCTCACAGCATCTTCACTGGGATTCCATCTCAAGAAACCACTTTCTTTGCTCATCCATAGGAAACAACCCCTGTTCAAGTTTTATCATGAGATTGCAGAATTCAATCACATCTTAGGCTCTACTCCTAACACTAATTCTCTTGCTTGTTTCCACCACATCAGGCATTACTTCCTCCACTGACGTCTTGAACTCCTCAAAGTCATCTATGGGGGTTGGAATCAACTTCTTCCAAATGCATGTTAAATGTTGATATTTTGACCTCTTCCCATGACTGTTTTTAATGGCATGAGAATGATGAACTCGTTCCAGAAGGTTTTCAATAGACTTTGCCAAGACCCATCTGAGGAATTACTATCTATGGAAGCTATAACCTTACAAGGTTTATTTACTAAATAATAAGAACTTGAAATTACTCCTTGATTCATGGGCTGAAGAATGCATGTTGTGTTAGCACAGTGGTCGGCAAACTCATTAGTCAACAGAGCCAAATATCAACAGTACAATGATTGAAATTTATTTTGAGAGACAAATTTTTTAAACTTAAACTTCTTCTAATGCCACTTCTTCAAAATAGACTCACCCAGGCTGTGGTATTTTATGGAAGAGCCACACTCAAGGGGCCAAAGAGCTGCATGTGGCTCACAAGCTACAGTTTGCCAACCACTGTGTTAGCAGATGTGAAAATATCTATCTCATTGCACATCTCCATCAGAGCTCTTGAGTGACCAGGTGCATTGTCAATAATATTTTAAATATATTTTAATTGATTTTTTACAGAGAGGAAGGGAGAGGGATAGAAAGTCAGAAACATCGATGAGAGAGAGAGACATCGACCAGCAGCCCCCTGCACACCCCCCACTGGAGTTGTGCCCGCAAGCAAGGCATATGCCCCCGACCAGAATCGAACCCGGGACCCTTCAGTCTGCAGGCCAACACTCCATCCACCGAGCCAAACTGGTCTCGGCGTCAATAATATTTTGAAAGGAATCTTTTTTCTGAATAATAGTTCTCAATAGTGAGCTAAAATATTCGGTAAACCATATTGTAAACAGAGGTGCAGTCTTCCAGGCTTTGTTGTTCCATTTATAGAGTACAGGCAGGGTAGATTGAGAATAATTCTTAAGGGCCCTAAGATCTTCAGAATGGTAAATGAGCACTGGCTTCAACTGAAAATCACCAGTTGTGTTAGCCTCTAACTAGACAGTCATCTTGTCCTCTGGAGCTTCGACGCCAGACATTGACTTCTCTCTAGCCATGAAAGTCCTGATGGCATCTTCTTCCAATAGAAGGCTGTTTTGCCTACACAGAAAATCTGTTTTTTGGTGTAGCCACCTTCATTAATTTTCTTAACTAGATCTGGATAACTTGCCGCAGCTTCTATAGCAGCTCTTATTACTTCAACTTGGACTTGTATGCTATGGAGACAGCTGCTTTTCTCTCTTTCTTTCTTTCTTTCTTTTTTTTTTTTTTTAACAAAACAAACCTTAGGATCAACTTTATTTCTGATGATTGTGGCCTTCAACTGGCTGGGCAATTTTTGCATCCTCACCTCTCTGGTGGTCCAAAGTCCCTCCAGGATAGCACAGTGCTTAGGTTCTTCTGGACCAGAGGTAAAAGGAGACAATCAGCCCCGCATGTCTGCCCCTGCTCAGTCCCTCAGCCCACCCAACCCGATTGCACATCAAATCGTGTAAACATGGCTACAGGCATGGCCTGTAATAGCAGTGAGGCAGATTGATGTGTAAACAAATTTGGGACCAGGAGCCAGACCCAAGTCACCCAACCCTACCCCATGCTAAGGTCCACTGTTAAATCTGGAAAAACAAGGGGGCCTGATCCTAAACTCTGGCTCAAATTATGCAACAGTGCAGATGGCTCAGTTCCCCTCTGCCACCCACCCTCTCAGATTCCAGGTCCTAAGGATCACCCACTCCTGGTGTCGCTTCAGGAATGGGTAGCAGATGGCAGTGTCCAGTTTTTTCCTTCTCACCCCCAACTGGAGGTCACTGGTGTTGGGTCTTCCTAGATGCCCTGGGGAAAGCAGATAGGCAATGCAATCTGTTCAGTCCAAAAGCCTGGATCAGCTCTGCCCAAACAGTTGTGGTGAAGATCTTCACCAGACAGAGAGTGGTGAGGCCCGCAAAGGTTGCATCATAGAGGAACATGATGTAAAAATTGCCCAGCCAGTTGAAGTATCCAAAATCACCCAGCAGGTCAAAGCAAGTGAGTCCCAGGGTTCCAGAGAAGACAGGAAGTGCTAAGCTTAGGACCCAGAGACACACAGTTCCCAATTATCTGTGTCATGGCTGTGTCATGTCATCTGGGCTGCAGGCCCCGGAAGAATGGAGAACTGTAGAATCCCATGATCGAGGACACCATCAGATAAAAGATGAGCACAACCTGAATGACAGCACCAAAGGAGCCCAGCTTAGAGAAGGAAACCTGGCCCAGGGAAGCACCCTGCATATCCCAGGGCATGGCAGCCTCATCGATGAGCAGCTCCAGGGTGTGGATGGCCACAATGAGCCCAGATAAGCCCACCAGTCACAGCAAGCACAGCATGGCCAGGGGATAACCCAGGTGGCGCTGCCAGGCTGAAGCCTTCCACTGCTTCTTCAGTCAGACCCTCTGTGTCCACAGAGCCAGCACCTGTATGAGCAGCAGCTCCATGTCCAAAGGCAGCCAGCAGGAAGTGGAATTGCAAATCCTGTGGGTCAAAGCTGTTGTTCCATTTATAGAGTACAGACAGGGTAGATTTAGAATAAGTCTTAAGGGCCCTAAGACCTTCAGAATGGTAAATGAGCACTGGCTTCAACTGAAAGTTACCAGTTGTGTTAGCCTCTAACTAGACAGTCATCTTGTCCTCTGGAGCTTTGACGCCAGACATTGACTTCTCTCTAGCATGAAAGTCCTGATGGCATCTTCTTCCAATAGAAGGCTGTTTTGCCTACACAGAAAATCTGTTTTTTTGGTGTAGCCACCTTCATTGATTTTCTTAGCTAGATCTGGATAACTTGCCACAGCTTCTATAGCAGCTCTTATTACTTCAACTTGTACTTGTATGCTATGGAGACAGCTCCTTTTCTTTCTTCTTTCTTTCTTTCTTTCTTTCTTTCTTTCTTTCTTTCTTTCTTTTTTCTTTTTTTTTAACAAAACAAACCTTAAGATCAACTTTATTTCTGATGATTGTGGCCTTCAACTGGCTGGGCAATTTTTACATCCTCACCTCTCTGGTGGTCCAAAGTCCCTCCAGGATAGCAGTACAACTGCTCTTCCAAGTCTTCTAGCACCTGCGGCTTGACCAGCAGCTTCCCAGTAACCAAGAACATGCAGGAGAGACCTAGCAGAGTACACACTAGGAGCAGCAGGACTCCAAGGAAGGAAATGCAGGAATAAAGGTAGGGGAGGTAGTACTCCCAGAAGTCATAGAGTGACTCCCTGCTGGTCTTGTGGTTGTCCACAATAGTTGATGCCACCCCACCATGCCCAGCACGAGCAGAGTGAGGAGCATCAACATGACCACTTTCTCATAGATTCGGCCCAGGACATGCTTTCTGGAGCCAGCGAAGCCCTCAGACTCAGTGAAGAAGTATGCAAAGGGCTTGAGGAAGATGAGGAAGAGGTTGGAGAAGAGAAAAACGAGGTTTCAGAGGCCATGGATGAGGGAGCTGTTGAGCCACTGGGTGTAGTTTTTCCAAGGCAGTGACAGCAGCACCTCATTGCTGATGATGGAGAAAGGCAGGAGCAGTATGGCACCCAGAGAAACCGCCATGGTAAAGGCGCAGAGCTCCAGCGCAGTCTTGTTGACTGTGGCATCGTCATCATCCACGGTAGTGAACTCAGCAGGCTTCTTGACGTGGGTCAGGGTGATGTGGCAGAGGATGTAGAGTGTCACAACCAGAAGTATTGAGATAATACATTGCGGACCCTCTTGTGGAATAGCTGCTCTCGCACAGATAGCATTTTGTAGTCAGGAGGTCTGCTGCTTCCATACTCTGATCAGCATGATGGGGTGGAGGTGTCTCTGGGCCTGGGGGGGAAAACGCCACCGCCAAGCACCCGGACCCAGCAGAGGAGCCTTTCCTCGCAGCCTGCCGACAGCTCCTTTTCTTAAACCTCATGAACTAACCTCTGCCAGCTTCATATTCTTCTGAAGCTTCCTCACCTCTCTCAGCCTTCATAGAATTGAAGCGCATTAGGGCCTGCTCTGGCTTAAGGGAATGTTGTGGCCGGTTTGATCTTCTATCCAGACCACAAAAACTTTCTCCATCTCAGCAGTAAGGCTGTTTCTCTTTCTTATTGTTCATGTGTTCACTGGAGTAGTATTTTAAATTTCTGTCAAGAGCTTTTCCTTTGCATTCATAACTTGCCTAGCTGTTTGGCACAGGAGGCCTAGTTTTCTGCCTACCTCAGCGTCCAACATGCCTTTCTCACTAAGCTTAATCAATTCTAGCTTTTGATTTAAAAATGAGAGATGTGCTATTCTTCCTTCAACATGAACACCGAGAGGCCATTGTAGAGTTATTAATTGGCCTAATTCCAATATGGTTGTTTCTCAGGGAATAGGGAGCCCGAGGAGAGGGAGTGAGATGGGGAAACAGCCTATTGGTGGAGCCGTCAGAACACACAGCATTTATCAATGAAGTTTACTGTCTTCTGTGGGTGCAGTTTGTTGTGCCACAAAACAATTACACGAGTAACACCAAGGATTACTGATCACAGGTCGCCATACGACAAATAATAATGAAAAGTTTGAAATATTGAGAGAATTAGCAAAAGGTGGCATAGAAACACAAGGTGAGCAAATGCTGTTGGAAAAAAATGGCCCCAGGAGACTTACTCAATGCAGGGTTGTCGGAAACCTTCTGATTATAAAAAAATAAACAAACAAAAACAGCAAAGAGCAATAAAATGAGGTATGCCTATATATTATGTTAATCATATGTGCCCAGGTGAAAAAAATAAGTTGGGGAAGAGGATGGAGAATAGAGCAGGTTAGGAAGACATTAATGAGAAGTTGACATTCCAGTAAAAGCTGGAAGGAGATGAAGAAGGAGCCAGGGAGAGATACCTTGAGGAAGAGTGATCCAGGCAGAGCAAACAGCAAGTGCAAAGGCCCTGAGGTAGGAATGTGCTGGTGTGTTCTGGAAATAAGGAGGCCAGGACAGCTAAAGCAGATTGAGTGGGGGTTGGAGGAGAGAATTGTAGAAAATAGTATCACAGAGGTAATCCAAGTGCACCACAGAATGCCATCTCTCCATGAGTATATGTGAGAGTCTCTTTAGGTTAGATAACCTATATGTCGTACTGTTGGGTCATAAGATATGAGAACCTGCAATTTTGCTAGATATTGCCACGTTGCTCCTAAGTTTACAGTTTTATACTTTCCTGAGCTTTTATGTGATTCCCTGTTGTTCTACATCTTTCCAGTTCTTGGTATTTTAAGTCTTTTAGATCTTAAGTCATGTGCTAGATATGAAATGCTGTCTATTGTGTGACTGAGTGTTTTCTTTTTTAAAAATACATTTTTATTGATTTCAGAGAGGAAGAGAAAGGGAGAAAGAGAGATAGAAACATCAAAGATGGGAGAGGACCATTGATCGGCTGCCTCCTGCATGCTCCCCACTGGGGATGGAGCCCACAACCCGGCATCTGCCCTTACCGAGAATCAAACCTGGGACCTCCTGGTTCATAGGTCAATGCTCAACCACTGAGCCATGCTTACTGGGCTCAGTGGGTATTTTCTTAACTACTAGTGAGTTTGAAGATTTTTCATCTGCTTATTGTTCATTCCAGTTTTTTCCTTTCGTAATTTTTTTTCATATTTTAATATTCTAACATGTTGTTTTCCCTATTGACATAGACCCTTTTATATATTCTAAATATTAATTCTTGTAAGTTAAATATGCTGCTACTGTGTTCTCCAGACCTGTGGCTTCTGTATTTTGTTCTTATGATGTTGATGGATGCATAGAAATTTGAAATTTTAATGTATTCATATTTGGCAATCTTTTCCATTGTGTTTATGGTTTTCATCTTCTTTAAGAAATCCTTTCTATACATAAGATATTTACTACCTCTATAGTTTCTCCTAATGATCCAAAATTTTGGATTTTTGCATTTAAGAATTATATCTCCCTCAATAATGTGAGGTAGAGATTTTTTTTCCCTTTGCCACATAGCTAACCAAGTCCCAGTTCCACTTTTCTCTTTAGAGAAATGGCAACTTTATAATTTACTAGAGGCCCAGTACATGAAATTCGTTCACTGGTAGGCTCCCTAGCAGCTGCCAACTCCCAGCCAGGGCCTCCCTCCCTTCCCCCTGCCGGCCCTGCCCCCTGCTCCAACTCCCGGACAAACTCCCAGTCAAGGGGACAATTTGCATACTACACTTTTATTATATAGGATTGTTTCTATATACTATCTGTGGGTACCTTTCTGGATTTTTTTAACCTCTCCCATTGGTAAGATTTTCTTCCTCTACAACAGTACCACATTATCTTAGTTACTACAGCTTTATAATAAATCTTAAGGCATATGCCTTGAGATATAGTGGGCCATAAACCTTGAGATACTACTATATTGGACAAGTGGACAATTTCCCTCACCTTGTTTTTCAAAATTGTCTTGGCTATTCTTAACCTTTTTTTTTTTTTGCCCGCAAAAATTTTTAAATTGTTTTATCCAGTTTTATAGAAAAACCTCTTGGAATTTTTATTGAAATTGCATTCAATTTAGGGGTATTAATGTCTTTATGATATTGAGTCTATTTATTAGAAATGTGTCATATTTTTGTTGGTTTAGTTATTTTAATTTTATTAAAGTTTTATAATTTTCATCCCATACTTCAACACATCATTTATTAGATTTATTGTTAGGAGCCATTTTTTATTATAAATGGTACTTCTTTGTATATTTTTTGTGTTTTGTCACTATTTGTTCCTGGCAAATAAGGAATGCAATTTGTTACATTGATCTAATATCCAGTAAGCTTGCTGAACTCTCTTATTAAATCTAATAACTTTAGTATAGATGCTCTTGGGTTTTCTATGTAGAAACTAATATCACCTCAGAATAAGAACAATTTTATTTCTTCCTTTGTGACTCATATACATTTTATTTTTTATCTCATTCTAATCACTGGATTAGATTAGGGCCTCAGTGCAATCTTAAAGCAGAGATAGGTTATTTTTGTTTTATTGCTAATTTTAAAAGGAATAAGTCTAACATTTTACTATTATGTACATATACTATACTATGGCAGCCTTTTTTGATAACTTTATTAACTTAGTGAATTTTCTTCCTATTCTTAGTTCACTGAGAATTTTTATCATGAATAAATACTGAATTTTATCAAATGCTTCTGCTTTTGTTAAGATGACCATATGGCTTTACTTTCTAAATTTGATAAGGGAAATTTTATCTGTGTTTAATTATCATAATGCCCTTTCTAATGGATTGCTAAACTTCATTTATTAAGATTTTGTAATCAGTTTTCTTTTTAATACTCCCTGTTGCTTAAGGAAAAATATATTTGTTAGCCCTGGTTGGTGTGGCTCAGTTGGTTGGGCATTGTTTTGTGCATCAAAAGGTTTTCAGTTCTATTCCCGGTTCAGGGCACATGCCCGGGTTGCTAGCTTGATTCTGGGCAGGGGGCATACAGGAACATTTTACCACCAAACTTGGTCGGACATTCTTAGTGCTGCTGCCACTGTGACCTTCTTTGTATATTTTTTGTGTTTTGATATTAGTTTCTACATAGAGGTGATATTAGTGATATTAGTTTCTACATAGAAAACTATGTGAGGTGATATTAGTTTCTACATAGAAAACCCAAGAGCATCTATATTAAAGTTATTAGATTTAATAAGAGAGTTCAGCAAGCTTACTGGATATTAGATCAATGTAACAAATTGCATTCCTTATTTGCCAGGAACAAATAGTGACAAAACACAAAAAATATACAAAGAAGTACCACAAGACCTAAAAACAAGGTGTCAGCAGAGATCTATGACTGTTTCCTTGCCTTTTCCAGCTTCTGAGGGCACTTGCATTTCTTGGCTAATGGTCTCTGCTTGGAAGTCAGCAGCACACTATCTTCAAATCTCTCTCTCTTTCTCTTTCTCTCTCTCTCTCTCATTACTCTCACATTCTCACATTGATGTTTCTCTCTCTTCCTCCCTCTCCATTTCTCTCTTTCTAAAAATCAGTAAAGCAAACAAACAAAAAAAGGTCTTTTTAGTTGGAGGGTGTGTCTGTTGTGTGTGTGTCCCATTACATTATTTTCTATATCCTTGCCAAATTTTTATCTGTTTCTTCTATTAATTACTGAGATTAATATCTTCAGATCTCTCCTTCAACAATTGTGAATTTGTCAATTTCTCCTTATTCTATATAATAAAAGGCTAATATGCAAATCAACTGAATGGCAGAACGACTGGTTGCTCACTGACCACCAAGGGGCAGACGCTCAATGCGGGAGCTGCCCACTGGTGGTCAGTGTGCTCCCACAAGAGGAACACCACTCAGCCAGGAGCTGGGATCACAGCTGCCAAGCACAGTGGCAGCAGCACTAAGAATGTCCGACCAAGTTTGGTGGTAAGTTCTGGAGGTCAGAAGACCTAAAAACAAGGTGTCAGCAGAGATCTATGACTGTTTCCTTGCCTTTTCCAGCTTCTGAGGGCACTTGCATTTCTTGGCTAATGGTCTCTGCTTGGAAGTCAGCAGCACACTATCTTCAAATCTCTCTCTCTCTCTCTCTCTCTCTCTCTCTCTTTCTCTCTCTCTCTCTCTCTCTCTCTCTCTCTCTCTCTCACACACACACACACACACACACACACACACACACACAAAATGCACATGTTTCTGTTTCTAGCTTCACTTTTCTCATTCTGATTGTACTACCGACTTCTTATAAGGACCCTTGTGATGACCTTGGACCCAGCTAGATAATCCAGGATAATCTCCTGTCTCAAAATCCTTAACTTAATCACAGTTGTGTGCCTTAATCACTTTACAAATGGAGTCAGGACTGTCAAATAATTATTTCATATTTTAGTATGCCAATGCCAAACATGAACAAAACACCTGAATTGATTTTTAAGTGGACTACTTCTGATTTCAAGATAGCTTTAGTGTCATATAAATAGATGTTGTGGTAGTAACTATTGGCAAAATTCCATATTCCTGGATTCTCTTTTTAATACAAGAGATATTTCAGGAGCCTTCCGTTAATTCTCCCTATTAATTGACACATGAGGAATAATGAATATAAAGAATTATGAGTAAAAAACAGCAAAATTTGGGTAGGTGAGTTATAATCCAGTTATAGCACAATATGTCTGAAAGGCTTAGAGTATCCTTTGGGATCAGTTTGTCTTGTAAATTATTCATAAATGTCTTCAACAAATATTTGGTGGGGCATGCTATATGCAAGGCATGATGGGAGGACTTGAATGTGTCTGGACTCTCAAAACTCACACTCTAGGAGGAACTAAGACATGAACACTGATGGCAGGCACCCCAGATAGGAAATGATAGATATCCCCTGTGTGGAGGTGATAATAAGGATTCAAGAGGAAGGAATAACTGCACTCTGATAGGTCCTCTTAGCTGAGAATGATCAGGGAAAATTCCTTGGAAGAAATAGACTATAATAGGGTCATCCTTAAGACTAGAATGAAAATGGATACCTTAAGCATTGATTCTGAAAAATTCCCTAACTCCTATTTTGCTTAAGAGGAATTTTGTTACATATTGAGGTTAATAACATTGAGTTTCTCTTTCTTAAAATTTCTTTCACTTCTTAAACATTAACCTTGGAGGTTAAATCAATGGAAGGAGTGAAGGACACAGAAAATGAGGGCGGGGAGGTGGGGAGAAGAAATGGAAATTATTGCAGTATTTCCCCTGCATACTTTATACAATACAAAATAACTTGTGCTTAGGTTTGAGGAATACCGCCATAAACTAGCTTGTCAAAATAACAGAAACTGGCTGATTTTCCAGATATTGAAGGCACGTCGTTTAATTTACTATACATTTCAAAATATTTAAGATTCTGCTACGGTCTAAATATACGACTCTTGCAGCACATTTCCATCTTCATAAATTATACATAGATCCACATTATCATCCTATCTATGTATTCCTCCACCCATCTATTAAATAGCAACTTTATCCTGGAGGCTCTATCGGAATTCCATCTGAGGAGCCTGTGGGATCAGCCTGAAAATTCAAAGCCCTGTTTTTTCGTGGTTATTAATTAAGCTTCCATAACGCCAGGCTTTTCCAGAACCTGCACAGGGACACAGCCTCTCCTTTTGCCTTGTGTTGGAGACGAGGCAGCAATTTGTCCCAATTGGGGGAAGGGCTAATGAGGATAGTGCCTGTGCTGAGCTGTGAGGGCGTGGCCTGATGCAGGTGTGGGGTCAGCTTCAGACACTCCAGAATAGAGTTATAACTTCTGTCTCTTTACAAGACTATTGAATGTCTCATAAAATATGTATTGGGTGAAATACAGAAGATCCCATCATGTTATCAAATATTTTCAACAAAGAAAATGATATAATAAAAGAAGGCTGAAGGAAAGGTGCTCTCTTCCAAGGAAATTCAATTTGAGAGAGACAGAGCTTCAGCGGGTGGTACCCTCGCCACTCTTCTGAGAGCAGCAGAATCCAATCACCTTGTTAAGGAACTGAGATAGATAGACAGGCGAGGGCCCAGTGATCTCCGATAGCTTCTCCAGTGGCTCAGGGTTAGTGAGGGGTTTTCTTTTCCAGAATCAAAATTAGTGGCAGAAAGAAAGTCAGAGCCAGGATTCCTTTCTAAGCACTTCCCACGATCCTGGCACTTCTCAGAAATGTGAACCAGTCTAGCATACAGGCCACGTCTTGTGGGTAGAGTGGCAGGGCATTCTGAAAACCTTTTCCTTTTAGAACTTCAAACTACCCCTCCCGTAAAGCCTGCCTTGGGGTATGCCACACCCCTCTTTACTATGTTATAATTCATGTTAAAAGATACATTTTCTTGTAGATAAATATTAAAAATGATAGGGGGAGGACTTCTGCTTCTGGGCATATGGAGTAGATGTATTTATCCCTATTCTTTCCTAGGAGTGCTATAGAATATCCTGGACCTTATACATAAGTCAAAAATGGGAAGACTTTGAATGGAGGAGACAGAGACCGAATGGACTGTGAGAACCAGAAAGCAAGAGTGCTGAGTTTCCTGAATCTTTCTTTTTTTAATGCTCATCTGAGGGTATACTTATTATACTTATTATTATTATTAAATTTTAGAGAGAGGAAGTGAGAAAGAAAGAGAGAGAAACATCAGTGGGAGAAACATTGATCAGTTGTCTCTCTGGTTGGGGATCAGGTCCACAACCTTTTTTGGTGTACAGGACAGCGCTCCAACCAATTGTGCCACCTGGCCAGGGCTCCTGCATTTTTATTTTATCTTGTCTCATATGTCCCAGACAAAATAAAGGCCTAGTCTCTCTAGCCAAAGGAACAGCAAGGGGCAACATAGTAAAACAGACAATGTTTAGATGATAACCATTCTACTCTAGCCTGACTCTAATGAAGAAGCTATGGCCCCAGGCCAACCCACGTCCATTTTCTGGAGGTTGTAAGGATCCCAATGCCTTCACCCCATCCTGTTCAAGGAGGCTGAGTAAGGTTCTGGACTTCCCTTCCCTGAGCACAACTACTGCTACCTGCCCCCGCCCTATGACAGCAGGCATGGCAGCAGCCGGGACTTCCACTCCTGCCTCCAGGGAGATGGTTCTAAAGTTTATATGGAAAACAAAACAAAGTCGAATGTCTGAAACAACTTTTAAAAAGAAAAAGAAAGTGAGAGACAACAGTCTATACATTTTCAAGACCTAGTATCTAGCTACTTCAATCAAGACTTGGTGGTATTGGCAGAGGGATAAACATATATGGATCGATGAATGTGAATCTACAAGGACCTCAAAATGAAAGGTTTAACTTTAAAAAAAATCAATTGGGCTATAACCAACTTATTCATATAAGGTTCATTTATTCTTTTATTTTTATGAACTTGTGTTTACATAGTATATGGAAAGTATTACTGAGGAGTTAAGGAGTTTTCTCCCTACATTTACAGAATCTTCACAAATTGAAGAATTCATTATCTTGGTGTGTAAATTAGAATGAACTGAGTCACAGTTACATTACACTTAGCCTTATATTTTTAATTTTGAGTATGACTTGTGAAGTCAAAATCCAGGCACAAAGCCAAAATTCAATCAACTAACTAGATAGTTTTAACTAGACTAGATCATCTCGGTAATTTTGCAATCTGACCAAATAAGAACAATTTGTAAATTCAGCAACAAAGGTTCTATATATAGTTGTATTCTGAAAAGAAATCATACGGTAGTTTAAGTGATACCCTGAGTCTGAATTACCTGTGTCAACAAATAAGATTGAGATGGTCAGGGCAACATTATAAAATATACATATATGATACATGGGATACTTTTCTTTTTCTTTTTTTTTTAAAAAACAAAACAAAACCATGCTTTCAAAATTCACAGCCATTCTTTTTTTTTTATTATTGATTTTTTACAGAGAGGAAGGGAGAGAGACAGAAAGTCAGAAACATCAATGAGAGAGAGAGAGACATTGATCAGCCACCTCCTGCACGCCCCACAGTGGAGACACGCCCGCAAGCAAGGTACATGCCCCCGACCGGAATCGAACCTGGGACCTTTCAGTCCGCAAGCCGACGCTCTATCCACCGAGCCAAACCGGTCTTGGCTCACAGCCATTCTTAACTCATGGGAACACATTTTAATTCAGGACAGCTCACTAAATGCAAATCAATGTTAATTAATAAGGTTGGTAATTGTTTTCTGATACAGGGACCTATATTCACTTTTAATCGGTAATCAGTTAGATGTGTCCTCATCTAACTGGTTAACTCGGTCTTTACTCTTAATGAAATTTCATTGATAAGTAAACAGTGAATTTATTTAAAAGTCATGTGGACACAACATGTCTAGCAATGTGTAAATTTTGACCCTCATATATAGAGAATACTAATATCAAATATTTGTACAGCACTTGGGATTTAAAAACAAATTTACATCAGTCAACATCTATAGTCCAACAACCCCTTAACTGAAATCATTGTACAGATTTTCCAGAGAGGTTAAGTGACTTTCCCAAAGTCTCACAGCAATGGAACCCAGCAAAGACTCTAACCCATGTGCCATAGCCCCAAGTGGAGCAACTTTTCCCAGTCACCACACTGACTGCCTATAGGTGAATACTTCAAATCCACCACATAATACAACCGATTAAACATTCCTTTCATTAGGAATCGATACTCCCAGGGCAGTATCTTCACAAAAGATGAACAATTACGTTTTCCTACTAAATTTAAATAGTTGTTGAGTAATATTCACAGTCACACAGATCAAACCTACACTTAAAAGCAGTACTCCACTTCTCATGAGTACAATATCAGCTAAGCAGTATGGAAATGTTTATGGCAGGGACTTAGCTGAAATGGACAGTATATTGTCATACTGACTTCAACTGGAAAAGGGGAACTATCGCTGAACCTAAGGCATAGCAACGCAGAGAAAAGTGAAGAGAAACGCATGTCTGAAAATGTCTTGGTAATTGCTCCAAAACATGAACCACTGCTTTGTAATTTAAATCTCCCTCGGGCCTGGTATTCCTTAATCAGTCATGCTCGGAAATCAGTCTAAGTTTATGAATGCTTTTGGCTGCTTAGGTTTCTCCATGATAGGAACAGTGTTTGTCATAAGGAAATGATCACATTAGTTTTGTGCATGTTTTTAATCATTCCCCAGTTATCCTCCTCGCCCATCGGAGCATGTCTGTGTCTTCACTCTTTGCATTCTTAACATGTCATTGCCTTTTAATTCTTTCTCTGAGTACCTCTTTCTAAAGCGTCCCAGCAATGCATAATTGCCCATGTCCAGCCTATAGATCAAACTCCAATCTAATTTGCAGAACCAAGTAAATACAAAGAAGGTTGCCCATAATTCCGACCTCATCTTGCACTGATTAAATTATCTGATTCTCGCTTTCCCATTTTCCTGGTTTCCACTTAATATTCTCCCTACCTCTCTCTTCAAAACAAATACTTGCCAGGTCATTTTGCTTTTCCAAGTGCTATTTCCACCTCTCTTTAAAAACAATCACAAATAATCTGGTACCATTTAGAAGTCCAGAGGATTCATTGCCTCCTTTCCCTTAAACCACCCTGAGGAGGATACATTCCAGGTCCTTACTCTTACCCTCATGAGGTAGGAAAAGAGCCATGTGTTCTTTAAGATGGTAATAAGTTGAGTCCATGTTGTACCCTATGGAAGGGCTTTTAGTGCTTCTCTCTTTTTTTTTGTAATTATCTTAAGTTTTACATATGTCTCCTTTTTCCCCAAAAGACCCCCCTGCCCAACCATTCCATAGCAGCACAGTTTACAATAGCTAAGATTTAATGCTTCTTAAAGCATTAACCACTGAGCTACACTGGCCTCTTTTAAGAGGCCTAAATTTATGTTGGTAACAAAGTACTCCACAAACTCTTATTCCGTGAGTAGAATACAATGTGATGGTAGCAGGGCTGAGGAGCCATCCTTGTGGCTGCCAGTTAAATCAGAAACGTTATCAGAAGTTTTTCTCGCCTACCCTGAGTTGGAGGTCTGACACCGTGCTCTTTACCCGGTGGTAAAGTTGAGGTTGCAGGGCCTTCAGCACCATCTGTGGATGAGTGATTCAGTCCTGCATTATCTAGGGACAGGCTCGCTCCACTCTGGTCCCAGACAGACATTAGGAGCTCAGAAACTCTGTTTAAACACATGTAAAATAAGGTACCTGTTCTAGGTGAGAGGCTCTCAAAGGGTAGGCCCTAGACCAGCAGCGTCAACATCATCTGGGAATTTGATAGGAATGTTAGAAACTCTGGGGGTGGGGCCACCACAACTTGTATTTTCCTGAGCCCTGACCTGATTTGTGCTCAAGTTTGGGAACCCCTGCTCCAGAGAGAGGGTGGAGAGGCCATCAGAACTAATCTCCCACCGCTCCTGGCCTTGCTCAGCTCAAGCCACACTGACCTCCTTGCCACCCCCTAGGCATGCTCTGCCTGGGGACCCTGCACTCGCCATTCCCTCTGCTTCAAACATTCTTCCCTCAGATATCACTGCATCTGACTTTCTACCTTCTTTGCCTCATAGCCCCAGTTTTACCAACTCAGTAAGGAATACTTCAGTCACCCTACTTTTAGTTATACTGTGTCCCTCCCCAGCCCTGCCAGCATCCCTAACTCCCTTTCCTCAGATATTTTTGTTTTTCTAAAGCTTGCGTCGCTTCTTACATATTAAATAATTCACTTGTGTGTTATGCTTCTTGCTATTGTCTCTCTCCTTTCCTCCAGAATATAAGTTCCACAAGGGCAGCAATCTTTGCTTTGTTCCCTGAGTATCTAGAATGTTTAGCACATAGTAGGTACTCACTAAGTAATTATGAAACCAGTGAATGTATACTCAAAAGAATCCATAGACCCTAAAAGGGATAAAAACACTATTCCAGAGGCAATTTGCCACTCTCCCACAGAGGAATGAACCGTGTGTGTGTGTGTGTGTGTGTGTGTGTGTGTGTGTGTGTTGATTTCAGAGAGGAAGGGAGAGGAAAAGAGATAGAAATATCAATGAGAGAGAATCATTGACCAGCTGCCTCCTGCTCATCCCCTACTGGGAATCAAGCCCACAACCTGGGCATGTGCCCTGAACGGGAATCAAACTGTAGTCTCTTGGTTCATAAATCGATGCTCAACCACTGAGCTACACTGGCCAGGCAAGGAACCGTTTTTATAACCCATGTACTTACCACTGTCTTTGTGCTATTTTGGGAGGCTGGAGGTCAAAGATGTAGAAGAGGTTCAAGAATAACTTTGGGCAGATCTTAGAAATATTTGTTCAAACTCCTCATTTGATTTTATGTTTGCATTTCTAAGAAATGTATAAGCTAGATGCCTCACTTATTCTCCTTCTATAGAAAAGAAACTGGGGCATAGAAAGGTTAGGATTTTGCTCAAGTTTACACAGAAGCTGCATGGGAGAGATAGGATTTGAAACTACCAGTCTGGCTCAATAGTCTATCTCTTATAGCTATAGTGTACTTTATCAACAACCTTCTAATGTTAATTTTATACCTACGTATTAGCATTTAAAATATTTTATTTTAATTTTTTATAGTTCTATCTTCCCTGCTGGACTAAAAAAAAATCTTAAAACATGTATCATTTTTTATTTATCATCTTTATTTACCCATTGCTTAGTATAATGTTACTAGGGGCGCAGTGCACAAATTTGTGCACCTTGGAAGAAACTGTGGGCCCTGAGGGTGCAGTGGGCACAGGAGTGGGTCTCAGCCCATCTTTCATACTCCCTCCCAGTCCCTCCCATGGGGTCCCCAGTTCCCTGTCTGCCTGCAGCTGCCGCTCCCATGCACTGATGGTGCCAACCCCATTTGCAACTGCTAAAGGCACAGAGTGTTTGGGGCCTGCTGCAGCAATGGGTGTGAGCAGCAGCTCCAGCACGGGCAGCAGGTGTGAGCAGAGCCATCACTGGCAGCAGGTGTGAGAGGCGGCTGCCAGCCCCTATCGCCCCTCAGGAGCAGGGAGAGGTGGAGAGTGATTAGGTATGGCACCAGGTGCTGGCAGTGGGTGCAAGCAGTGGCTCTGGCATCAACAGTAGGTACAAGCGCCAGGGAGGACCTGTATGAGAGCAAAAGAATTTTCAGTAATCACTAGAGGCTCGCCCCAATGACAGTGACCAATGCCCTGCCTTGGTCTAGCACCCCCACTTACCTGTTCCACCATTCCACTGCTGCTGACGCCCGCCATGTTCCACGTATGCCTTCTGGTGGTCAGCGCACGTCATAGTGACCAGTTGCTCAGTTGTTCCACCATTTGGTCTATTTGCATATTAGCCTTTTATTATATAGGATTGGATGGGTAGATGGATGGATAGATGGAACTATGGACAAGTATATAAGTTTCAGACTGGCGGCTCTACTGAGCTCTAAGATAACCAGTTCCTTGAAACTTCTGAAATGAATTAACCAGCTTTGGTTTTTCCCCAACTTAAATCTGTCAAATAAGCCTGAGGTTTTGTAATTGGAAAATGTGTAGGTGATCAGATAAGGGAAGCTGAATGACAAGGACATTTGTCTCCAGGGGCTTTTTGTCCATAGAAATGTCTATTTTCCCAACTATCCTCTTCCTTCCCCAGAAGATAAAGGGCAGCAACAGCAGGGGACACAAAAGGTTGCTGAGCTGTGCCCTTTTCCTCTCTGTGTGAGCTTGGAAGGATTCACCTCAACACTGGGCCCTAATTTCCATATGTAATCTGGACCCAAAGATAACAGTAAATCTTAAAACAACAACAACAACTATGCCTAGAATTGAAAGAAAGCAGACGGGATGCAAATTGCATAGGGCTGCCTAACCATCCTAGTGAGCCCTTTAACACCATTCTTCTACCTCTGTCTCAAGTTATGAATGCTGTTTTCAGAAGATC
Organism: Lasiurus cinereus; assembly: GCA_011751065.1. Classification (NCBI taxonomy): domain Eukaryota; kingdom Metazoa; phylum Chordata; class Mammalia; order Chiroptera; family Vespertilionidae; genus Lasiurus; species Lasiurus cinereus. Next base: position 34,848 of record JAAGEH010002271.1, on the reverse strand, counting down.
TTTGTTACCTTGTAAACCTCACGTGTTTTGAATGGACGGCATCTCTGCAGAGCCCCTGGGGATGCAGTAAAGCTAGCTCAGCCTTCTCCTCACCCAGGATGGCTTCAGCTTGCTGGTCTCCTCTCCTGACTCTGCTCCTGGGTTGCCTGGAACAAGGACTGATCCCCTTTCTACACCAGACCTGAGGCTGGTCCAGGGCCTCCTCAGCTGGGATAATGAGGCTCAGAGCTCTTCCATCACAGATTCCAACTCTTTTAAAAGACTTCTGTAACACTTCGAAATAAACAGAGTGGCACGAATAAAGGTACTGGCATTTAGGCAATTTACTGGGCAGCCGCTAACAGCAGAGAAGTGGCTATTTATCCTCATTAGAGTCACAGCCTGCACATCACAGAGAGAGGGAGGTCTCTCCACACCTGGGCAATCCAGACCTGCACATGCTCTTTCCCAGTCATTGGCTCCTGAATGCTAGTTCAAGGGCAAATTCTGCTCAGCTATAACAGAACCACTTGGGAAACTTTTAGAAAATATAGGTCCCTAGGCCCAGGTCTGGATATTCTGATTCCTAAGTCAAAGGTGAATCCCAGGAAGCCATCTGCATTTTTGTAAGAGCTCTTCTATCAGTTCTGGCACACTAACCAAGTTCAGGGACTATGAGCAAGTCTTTTGTTGTTAATCCTCACCAGAGGTTACTTTTCCCATTGCTTTTCAAGAGAGTGGAAGAGAGGGGTGGGGAGGAGAGAGAGAAACATCTATGTAAGAGAAACACATCGACTGGTTGCCTCGTGCACAGGCCCTGACTAGGGTTGGAGGGCAAACCCCAACTCAGGTAATGTGCTCTTGACTTGAATCAAACCTATGACCCTTTGGTACGTGGGCCAACACTCAAATCATTGAGCGATACCAACCAGGGTTACAAGAAAGACTTTTGAGGCATATGTCATCTTAAAATATAATTGACTTGCTTAAGTGAAAATATACTTTTATTATGAAATGTTGCATTCTCATGTTAACATTTTTTTAATCTAGAAAAACATATATAAGAAACTAAGTATCACTGAAAAGAAACTAAGTATCACACAAAATGCAGATGGATTACCCAAAGGTAATTACTGTACAATTTTTGGAGAACATTTTTTTTTCAAACAACTTGACATGTAATATATATAACTTAAATAGATGTCATTTTTCTTGGATAAATTTTATGCATGTGTAATAATCATTCTATTAACCAAAAGTATGTATTCTAACAATGGCTTTGACAAAACATTAATAGCAGAATTAGAAATAATGTAGGAACCTGCATAGGACCTCAGATAAAAGGAGTACACTGTGAAAAGCTGTCAACTGTTAAATATTTACTGAGCGATATTTTCCTTTGTTCCATGCTAGAATTTTTCAGATGAGTATTAGTCAAAGTATCAGCAAGTGAAACACAAACTATGAAATATTTATTCAGGGATCTCAGAGCAGAGGGAAAAGATGACAAGTGTTAGGGGAAAGAGGTATTTTCACCAAGATAAAATACAGGCTTTCAAATTTGAATCTAGGTAAATAATTTTCAGTGTTATGTTCCAATTTGTTAATCTGAAATTCAAGTTTAGCTAGGCATCCTTTGTTTTTATTTGCTAAATCTGGAAACCCTAGAAGAAAGGAACCCAAACTTTGCTTGGGCAGAATTGGTGACAGATAGAGGCAGAAGGTGGGCAGTCTAAGAACAAGGTCAAGGCAAAGGTTCCCTTGGTCTGACATGTCTCAGAGTCTGGCACAGCTCAGCCACACTGAGGAGTCAGCCATAAACCTCATTACCTTCATTTCATTCAGGTGAGGAGCCAAACCATGAGAACCCACCATTCATCTAAAGCAGTCAGTGTCCTTACCTGTGTTCACTCCATCTCTATGCATTGTGTGTTAAATCTCTCTCACCCAGTGCACTCTCTCAGGCTAAAGAATTGCTTACCTCGGCCAAGTTTCCTTTAGCGATTACTTTGATGATTTCTTTAGTTCTAATTCTTCTGGTTTCTTTCTCAAGAAAACAAAGTTTAAATAGGAACTTTATTTATTGTCCTCAACATGAATCATTGTCTCACCATTTTTACTTTTTTCCTTACCTCTGAATCCTGGGAAAGCTTCCCAAGTTTGCCCAGAACTTGATTTTATAACTTCAGTTCTGATTTTACTGCCTCCAACATGGATTTCATTCTGCCGTTGCATCCTCACAATCTTGGCTTATCTTACATCCCTTTTCATTTCATCCTGTTTTCTTTTTACCTTTCTTTATGGCATCTGCTCTTGTTTCTTAGAGGCTCCAGATAGTATTCTAAAACTGTCTTCTGGTTCCTAGGGCTGCCTGAGTATCCGCCAATAGAAATTATGTGTGGATTACTCTTGGTCTTGCTTTCTGCCTACTTGTAGGCTTGTCCAAGGCCTTTCTGACCCAAAAAGCAAAGTGGGTAGATATGCCCAGCTGCTGTCCCCTTACTCACTGGAGCAAAGCTTTCATCACGGTTGTGTTTTGCTAGACCAAAACTGGACCTTCTTCTTGTATGGGTCCTGCTGGACTGGAGTGGGAGCATTAATGGGATGAGAAGATCCCATTTCCCATGTCTTTGATTTGCGGAGGAGATCCAACCCATGAAAATCTATACTCTCCAGCGTATTGTGCCACCAGAACCTTCCTTGTCTCTGCATTACCTGCAGGGAAAGTATCTCCCAACATGCATTTACCACAATCTTTTATTTGCTCCCCATGCTCTACCCTGTGTTCTTGCTATCCCGAGAGATCCTAATTCAGGAAACCAGATATAGAAAGACCCCAGTTATTGGTATGGAGATTAGTATAGACTTCTCAAACCTAAAACAGAAGCCCTTAAATACAAGAGTGTTAGAGGGGCTTCTGTCAGCTTTCAGTTGAGCAAGTTATGTGTGACACCCCAGTTGAATTTGTCAGTGGGTCTCTGGGCCTTCTGATTAATTCCGGATGTCTTGCACATCCTGGCTTTTGGTAATGGTGTGAGTTTCCATTTTAGGGTGAGTTTCCTGTCTTCATGGGCATGTTAGATCAGAGGAAGCTAACCAGATTCTATTTGAAACAGAACCCAGAATATATTTAGCTTATTTCATTTCAATGTAGCCAACTTTATATGAAGAGATTTTTGCCTATTGGGCAGCATTTATCTGACTATTGGCAGAAACAACAAAAGCGCACCATGCCTTGGCAGGTAGATGTAAGTCAGATAAGATAATAGAGACAAAGGTACTTGACTGTGTTCCATTGGGTAGCAGTAAAATCTTTAACCCTACCCTAATGCATTGTATCATAAACCCCACAGTATAATAGAAAAAGACAACTGGGGGACCTCAGGGCTCAGAATGCAGCTATCTGTATGAAAATACATTGGTTTCAATTGTTTTATGCTAGATCCAAAAGCCCTTAAGTTATAAGGCTTTTAAAAACTTCTCCAATAGCAATTCTATCCTTCACTATAAAACATAGTTTTGGTAAGCCTTCCTAACTTCTTAACACGTTTTAAGGCCGTTTCATGATTGAATTTTTCCTTTTCTTCTCCCTCATGTCCTGAAAATTTGTAAACCATGCATCCCTTACCCAACAGCCACACCAAACCTCTCCCTTCCGCGACCACAGCTGGCCTTTTCCCACCACCATGTCTTCACAAATGCTGTTCCTCTCTGTGCATGCCCTGTGCTCTCCTGCCCTAGGAGGACTCCTACACAACCTTCAGGACCCAAGTCTAAGATGTCTTTCTCTATGAAATCTCCTTTGCTGGTCCTGGCTCATAGTCAATGTTCAATAAAAATTAGCCATTCATGTTAATCAGTTGGAGAAGACAGACACATCGAATACACCAGGATGGATCTCTAAGCGGAATCACAGAGACACCCGTGTGTGCTGAGGGACGATGGTACTGGAAAGAAGGCTCTTTGAGGAAGTGACCCTCCCAGACAAGCAGGCTGCACCTCACGAAGTACATCCCCCAGCCCAGCATGCTGGAGGACTAATGTGATTTAGGCCACCGCTCCCTAGGGGTCAGCCACTCCTGTATAGAATGTCCCAGACCCTGGACAAAAATAGGAATCTGGAGAAAGCCCCCTCCATCACCAACCTGCTGTGTGTGCCTGGGGGTGGGGGCAACACTGCCCCTCGAGGCCTTCAGGACCTCATCTGTGATGCTCCTCTCAGTGCGAGATAGTAGGTGGGTGAGAAGTCCTTAAGGCTTCCCTCAGCAAATCAGCTCACTCACCACAAAGCAGAGATAAATGAGGGCTGTCCTGGACAGGTGGATACTCCCACTGTCCCCTGCTCCCCTATCTGGGTGCAGAGATCAGAAAGGGAGGGAGATGAGCAAGTTTGGAAATGCCGGGCCTGTCTTAGCAAGAGTCAGGATGGAAAAAGCAGGGGCTTGTATTATGGGAGGTATCTGGACACCTGTTACTTTCTCTCTGAAGTCATGCAGGTAAATGCCAGAGGGCTGCATGCAGAGCTCCTGGTTCCACTTGGCAGATGTGGTTCTTTCCTGATCACTTGTGTGACCATCGCTCCTACCAGCCCCATGCCTCACCTGCTCAGCATAGAAACTCCAAGATTACGCAGCAATTCACTCAAGGAATGCCCTCTAGGGACCCCTACCTGCTCCCTGTGTGGGGAAAAGAACCCTGACATCTTTCCGCAATGCAGCGGGCCACAGGGCAACTGGCTCCATCCCTTCGTCAAAGTAGAGGTTAGACTAATTCATGGGCTCCCCGTGTTTACAGGGCTGAAGACATGACAACTTTGTACAAAATGGGAAGTGGCCAAACAAAATCTGGGCACAGGCTTTGATGGCTGTAAAACAAATTAAGAAGAGAAAATCACCAAGTAATTTTCCCCGGGCATGTTTGCTTTGTCTTTGAACATTTTTTTTTTCTTGTGTTATGTCAGTGGGTTAATTGCCTTCTGACACTGACTGGCAATAAGCATGTCCGCCTGCTAAGATAAAGCAAAGTTAATTGAAAGAGGTTAGTGTGAAAATATTGGACTTGGTCCATTCCAGGTAGAATATGACATTTGAAATTATAGCCAAAATGACTCCTACACGACATAATGTTTCCAGGAGACTGGCTTCCAGGAAACCAGCCGTCAGTCACCCAGAATTCCGTGTCCATCACAGATGAAAGCATTGCAATCCATAAACCATGACTCCTGTGCATCAGTGGAGTACCGAAAGCCCATCTCTAGAAAATTCATTCTCAACATCTTGGGCATAGAGGGAAGCCAATCGTTTCTATATTTATCCATAATTTTATTCTTGGATATAAACTCAGATGGCTGAGTGCACTCATTTCTGAAATATGTTTACCCCAAATATACAAATTGTTCATTCCATTCAGTCCTTCAGTGATGGAAACAGTGCCTGATAAGGCACACAACCTGATTGTTCACTTAATTGGCTGCTGTGTGACTGGATTTGTAGAGAAGAAAAAATGGGAGGAAGTTAAGTCTCTAAACCTGTATTTACGAAGGAGCCTCAAAGCCTAATTCTCTTGAAAGGCCAAAAATATTCCAGTTTCTAAAGGGCTCTTTGGCCAGAATCTGTCATAAATTCAAGGAAAAGTACTGCAAACACCCAGTCAGCAATGAAGCAAATGAGATTCAGTGAGTCACTGGCTGGAGCATCATCTGCTGGTGGTGAGAACTTCATGCAAGAGCATCAGTAAATGCTAGTCCCTGGAGAGTGGGTCCTGCACTGCCCGGCTTACCCAGGGTGGCTCTGCTGGCAGAGATGGAGCAGTTCTTTGGCCTACTGACCTCTTCTCCTCCAGGCACCCGCAGAGTGGAGGGACAGGTGTCCTTGGTTCGCAAATACAGGGATTTGGGTGGTCTAGAGGAGTTCTTTCGCTGTTTGCTGAATGTTACTCCTTCATCGATAGCAAAGGCAGCTACTGACTAAACTGATAGCCTCCATGAGTAATTTCAGGGCATTATTTAAGATGCTTCAATTTTAAAGGGATCCACAAACTTACTCCAATAATACCTGAAAGAGACATGATTTAAAAGGGTGAGTCAAACGAGGGTGAGCTCAGAAAGGAAGTGCCATCTATGGGATATATACTAGGTATTCAGTGACATAGCTTACAAATATAGTCTCGTTTAATTGTCACAGTTGTATTTCCTGGGGTAAGCAAAAGTGAGGAGTGTCCTTCATCCTAGGCTTGCAGGGCAAGCATCCCAAGAGAGCAAATGTATTGAGAGGACTGTCTGGTAGGAGATATAGCCTGGCATTGAGGTGTGCAGCCAGCCAGGAGTGACCTGAAGTGGGAGCCAAGAGAATAAATACCCCACCTCTCCTCCCATCCTCCAAAGTCATGCTGGTGCTCTGCATTGGCCAAACTCAACCACATACCTTAGGACAGGAAGGGCTATTTAAGTGTTTTCTATGAGCAAGCAAAGCAGAGTCTTGTGCTTGAGTCTAAATATAAAAGCTTGAGAAGTCATTCAATGGCACAGGACCCAATAATGCCAACATAGGGATGAGGTGCCGGGGAGAGAACCAGCTATGTTAAGCTTTGAGGAAGTAGATTTAAAATGATTAATTAAGGTTAAGGCTAATTTTAATAATTAATGAGAATCCCTTAATTTAGGACGACCATTCTTGTCAACTCTGATCATATAAAGAAATTATCTTCAGGTGAGAGATTAGCTACAGGATCCTAGAGAGCCTACTCCGAAAGGCATTTGAGACTCCCTCTCCAGGAAAAATATGGATGATTCTGACTCTTCTCACGCCCCCAGATGCAAACCCTACCTTATAGGACTCTTCCCTGAGGATCCCTAATCTCAGTCCCAGCCCTTTAGGAGGAAAATATTGGCCTGTGAGGGTGACGGCCATCCCCATTCAGGGAGGCATTAGAACTATGACCCTGGGTAGCAAGTTCTCAGGTGAGCTTCCCTGGGTAATTCTGTTCATAAATACTGCAGAATCAGCAATCTCTGTAAATGCCTTTCTGGGAAATTTGACTCATAAATACTATAAATTGCCTAGAGTTCAGTGGCCATACAACTTTTGGATTTTACAGACTATTATATTTTCAAATAAATTCAAGGTACTCACTGTCAACTCTACTTTGCCAAGTAAATACATTTAAGAACATACTTTGATGTTATACAAGAAAGATAATTTTAATCCCAGAAGGTAGGAAGGCAATATATAATTATATATATATTCCCATGTTAAACAAGTTCAACTTTATGAAAAGCTATATGGCCCTTCTTTTTTAAATTTCACACTAGACCAGTGAAAACTTTATTATGATTACCTCCAAGCAATCCACAGACAGCATTTGGGAACCAGGATCTTATTCCATTAGAAAATATCTCTACTGCCACATGTGTTTATTCAGAATATCTACTGACTGCTTTTACAGGAAACAGACCCCAAGTAAGATCATTTGAGAGACTTTACCAAAGGCACTGTTTCTTAAAGAGGTGTTGGCAGAAGTAAGGAAACAAGGGAGGATGAGACACCCAAGACAAGCAGTAGCAGGAAGCTCTACCACCCCCAGGCCTGTGAGTCACAGGAGTGTGACCAGGACTCAGGAGAGTTGGAACCGTAGAGGAGAAGGGGTAACACTGCCACTTGCAAGAAATGCCAACCAGAATGGACTCTTGCTGGGCCTTCCCTTGGCCAAACCCACCTGGAAGCCAGGAGGCAGGGGAGCCCAGGGGATGATCACAGGGTCAGTGTCCTAGGCCTAAAATAGAAATGATACTAAAGAATGGATCTGAGGGTGGGGGAGGGTGGAAATGGAGAATACTCAACACAAAACAAATAATTTCAGAATCAGAACAGGTGATATTGCTACTTTTGAACTTCTTCAGTTGTTAGAAACTCAAAACTTTTATGGGCTAAACAGTAAAAGAGCAGGCATGAGGGTGTTTTCATATGGTTACCTTTTTTTATACCACTATCTTCTTTCTAGTGCCATTTTTCTGTTAAAAGATTTCAATAATGCTGAAACCAGTTTGGCTCAGTGGATAGAGTGTCAGCCTGCAGATTGAAAGGTTCTATTCCGGTTAGGGGCATGTACCTTGGTTGAGGGCACATCTCCAGTAGGGGTCGTGCAGGAGGCAGCTGATCAAAGTCTCTCTCTCGTGGATATTTCTCTCTATCCCTCTCCCTTCCTCTCTGTAAAAAAATCAATAAAATATATTTTTTAAAAATATTTCAATAATGATATGTGAATTAAATTCTAGATACCATAAACTTTGCTCTCTAAAACTTGCTTGTCCTGAATATGTTTGGGATTTATTACTATTAGTCATTCAGTTCCAATAATTGTTTTCATATTTTGTCTTCTTCATTTGCTGTTTAACCGAATCGTCTGGAAAATCTTTTATTAAAACTGAAACTGATTTTAGCTCCTTCTAAGGTAGTACAAGAATAGAAGGTTAAATCCTAAATTATGACAAGAGACTGAGGAAGATGGATAAAGAAGACACTCAACCCTCAAAAGCCTCTATCAATTGTTCTTGATGATAAAAGGCAGAGAGGCTCTTCCTTTCTCTAAACACATTAAAGAGGCTCTGGGTATTCGAAGGGAGACCCCGGTCCACAGAGAATGGGAGCACAATTGCTCTGTGTAAGCACGTGAGAGAGACCAGCTTTCCAGAGGAGGTAGGAAACCTGGGTGAAAAGGAAATGAACAACATGGCAGGAAGCAGCAGGCTGTGGAGAACAGTGGCCTTGGTGACAGGAGGAACAAAGGACTCTGAGAAACAGGACGAGTGCTACCTAAGTGATTTTATATTCCCTGATGTAAGGCTTCCTCCATAAAGTCAAACTTCAGGAATATCTGATATGTATATTAAATGTCTTGTAAGGATAGTCTAAGAAAAAACCAAAGAGCTAAGTTCCACTCCCGGCTCAGAGCAGCAGACATGAAAAGCTATGAGGGACCACAAGAATAGGAGCCCTCAGGAATTCACAGGACTCTTGGGGTAGCTGCTGGGCCGCCCTCAGAAAGTGGAATAGGGGCTCAAGCCAATGCTATTTAAATTTCAGCAAGACAGAGTAAACATACAGAGCATTGAATTAAGCACTGAATTCCAGAAAACCACAAATATGGATCTGCTTTTGGTCGATGGGATTCAATTTGCTACCTTTATCAAAGTGAAGTAAAACCTAAATTCATGGATTGAGAACTTTCATATTGCCTCCAGTGTTAATATTCTGCATTTTATAATCACATGACAAAATTTATATTTTCCAGAAATTAGCTCTCAAAGTATATAAATGGAAAGAGTCATAAGTGACAGATATTTTACTTTTTACTAGGCCACAAAACTACTACGACATTTAGATTAAGCTACTGATTTGCTATACAGTATAAGCTACATACTATTCATTCCCTTTCCTCTCATTTTCAAACAGTAGTCTGTCCTATTATGGTTGAGTTTTTGTGTCTTACTAATTTACTCTAGTTTTTTAAAGGCTTTAAAATAAATCCATCTATCCTCACTATCAGCCTTTCGATATTTCAGTATTTGCAATTGCATGTAAAATTATTTTTTGCACAATGAGATATGGCAATAGTTCTACAAAGGGAGTTTGGAGACCTCAGGAAGAGGCCAGCTCTGCTTTGAGGACCTGGATGAGCATGTGTAAGTTTCTTGCTTTCCTGGACCTCAACTTCTCCATCAACAAATGAACAGATTAAACACTTATTAAGACTCTGTGCGTAAAATATAGCTGGCATTCTAAATTTGTAAATCCATGAATGACTCCAATTTTCTTCCTCTTTTGCTTCTTCTTCCATTTATTGGCTCTATCAATTTACCAGAATTGATGAAAGAATTCAGTGTTCAGCCATCTTAACCTTCATAGCAGTTCATATAGAAACACTGGTTTGACTGTTCTCCTTTTATTTAAACTTCACCCATTCATCACATCTAGACTAAATATGAGACAGGCAAATACTAAATTTTAGGGATTCAAAACATGAATAAAATAAATCCCTGATCTTGAGGAGCTTCCAGACTAGAGAGGATTGAGCCATACATAATTAAAGTCCTGTAATGAAGTTACATATAAAGCCCAAGGGAAGATAAATGTAGTGATTAAATTCTCCAATGGTGTGAAGGCATCAGGAAAAGTTCTAAAAAGGAGGGGCTCTTTAAAGTGGCCCTTCCACAATGAGAAGAAGCCCATCAGGTGGGCAAAGAAGAACTACATATGCCAGGGAACCGGCACATGCAAGCAGGGTTGGATTATAGTAACTAACCTAGTGTTAACAGACCATGAGACAGGTAGAAGGGGAGGGAAGTGAAAATAAAGTTGCAATGGTAGAGGGAAGGAGAGCCCTTTATGTCATTGTGTCAAAAGCCATCAACTGCTCATAACTCCATTTCTTTAATGTTTTAGCTGAGCATGTGGCCAACCAGCTAAAGACTCTATTTCTGTTGGCCTGACAGATGGATGTAGCCACGGGACTTAGTTTTGGACCAGTGGTCAGCAAAGTCACTAGTCAACAGAGGGGCAAACTGTGGCTCGCGAGCCACATGTGGCTCATGAGCTGCAGTTTGCTGACCACTGTTCTAGACAATGAGATTGTAAGAAGTGGTAAGCGCCACCTCCAGAATAGAGAATGTCCTACTCAAAAGCTTGGGTATGAATTCTCCCGGCCCACTTCCCATCCCACTGGAAAATGGAAAGAGTAGCAGCCATTTAAAACCTAGAGATGGAAGAGTTGCCCTACTTATCCTTGGTGACTCACCTCTGAGCATTATGTGAGAGAAAAACATCTCTCCTATTTAAACCACTGTACTCATTAGCCTTTTTATTACAGCAGCTTACCTTTGTGGGGGCTACAAAACATATTAACACGTTTCTTCCTACCTTCTCAGTTCTTCTAGGCTGGGCTAATAATAAAATCAACAGAGACAGATTAACAGGGGAAAAAAGTTTTAATATTTGTACATGGGAATCCATAAAGCATGAAAATTCCATAGATAGTGGGTCAATGTTGGTTATATATGACATTTTGGAAAAAGAAGAAAGTGGGGGTATGGGGTCTTAGATTTCAGAAGTGAGGAGGAATGGTTTCAGGTAATTGAGGGAGAGTGGAACACACATGGAAAGAAAATCCTTGCTAGGCAACTCAGGAACAATGGGACACAGGGGTACCTAGCTAACAGGCTTGGGGTCTTCTTGCTGGGTAAAGATTCTTAAAGTGATTAAGCCAAGGCTCCTTTCCCAAAGCATGTTTCCCTGTTTGAATCTCTTGGGCAGAAAACTGGGGATCAGGGAGGTGAGTGTCAAAGGTTTCTTTCTGAGCCAATCCTGTATAATAAAGAGGTAATATGCAAATTGATCCTCACACAGTAACGCCATCACAAGATGGCGTTGCGTACAGAGCTGGGTTCCCGTAACACAAGACAGCTGCACCCATAACAGAGGCAGGGTTCCGGTAATGAGCAATCAGCAGAGACCTGAGGCTGTGTGGTGCTGGGCTGGGATGGGGGACCTGAGGCTGTGCCCCCGCCCACCTCGTAGGGCTTGTCAGGGGACCTCAGGATATACCTCCTGCCCTGTAGGGCTTGATGGGGAACTTCAGGCTATGCACCTCCCTCAATATGTGTGGAGGGACCTAGGCTGTGCCCCCTGCCCAGCACCAGGCTGGGGGACCTGAGGCTATGTCCCCCACTTGGCAGGACTTGTTGGGGATGGAACCGGCCAGGTGTGGATCTCGGCCAGTGAGGGTGGGCCACCGGGTCTGGGTCTTGTGCGATTTTGAGGCATGCACAGATGGTTGGGGACTTGACTCTGGATCCCGTGGCATGCCCCAGACTCTGACAGGGGGAAGATTTTCATCTCTGACACTTCTATTATAGAGAAAGGGCAAATAGCAATATTAAAATATGTCCTCTAATTAATTCCCTTTTAATGTGCTTGAATTTTGTGCACCAGGCCACTAGTTTTTTAATAAATAGCTTACAATCAATATTCCCTAAAGCAGTTTCAGGGTGCCCTAAGTAATGCAGCCACATTCTAGAAGTTAGAATTTATCCAGTAAGTGGTGGGGAAAGCACAGAAGGCAGGAAGGAGAATAGCCTGATTAGACATGTGTGTGCAAGGGGAGAATTGAAGTAGATAGAGACTGGAAACCGAGAGACAAGGATGAGGGGGAGCAGGGGGGGGCAATACTGCGAGAGTCTGCACTATGCCGGATACTGCCTGGGATGGTCTCATTTGATCCTCACAGTAACTTCCAGAGATGTCATTATTATTTCCATTTTACACATGAGGAATTGGAAACTTAGATAAGTTTAGCGCACTGAGTCTCACAGTTGGAATTCCCATCCAGGTTTGTCTCTTTCCAAAGCTGGGGCTCTCCGTCTGCACCAGCTTGCCCCCTGGGTAAGAATGACACAGAGGTGGGTGTGGGGAGGAGTCGTCCAGACTTGGACAGCGGGGTGCAGCAGATGATATGAAATAGAGTCCAGAGGTAGAAACTGATAGGTGCTGATGACTGACTGACTGAGCGACTCAGAAGACAACAACTATCCATTCACTAATTCATTAGCAAGGAATGAACCCAAGATCTTGTGGATTTTGTAGACTGTGGTGTTTCTTTCCTAAATTGGGTTCAAGGTGTTTTTTCTTTCTCTTTTCTTGTTCTATTCAAAACTCCCTGAGTTTATTGTTCTTTCTCTCTCTAGGAGTCTGGTGTGTTATTGTTCAGAGACGCTGGAAATAGGTGTTTCCGAAGGCTTATCACCTCATTCCTTCACATTAGGGTGTCCCTCTCCTCTTTTCCACATCAAACACATACCATGTGGAGCTTGAAACCGCATTTATTGACAGACTCTTTGGAAAGCTGGAGGGTGGCTTATTTTACTCCAGGCCATCATTAGCAAGGCATTTCATCCTCTGCTTGGACCAGTGGTCGAGTCTGGAATGGCATTTCAAAATTTGTTCTGCTGGTGCTTGCACAGAAAGTGGTTCAATTAAAAGTGGCATTCTAAATAATGCAGCAACATTGACATACAAATTTATGGTCATTGGTCATCGGAGAGCACAGGGAAACACCCAGAGGAAGAGTTGAGAAACCAGCGTATCCCTCCATGGCCAGTTTATTTGTGTTTTTAAATATTAACCACCATATGTGATATACCTTGTACTTTACAGGTTTCGAAACAATTCAATATCTCCTATGACTCTTTACCCTCGTAAGATCTCTAATAAGTAGACCAGGTAAGAATTATTATCTCTATTTTTAAAGAAGGAGCTGAAATGGTGAGTTGGCTTGTCTAAGCTCTCTTAGCTAGTGTAGTCTTAGAACTCAGTCACTTATCTCCATGGATTGATCTGCTACGAGCATGGACCAGTATGTGGTAATATCAGAAAGCAAAAAGATAGACTCTTATCTTTCATGATGGTCTCTGCCCTCATACATGTGCTCCCTTTCAAACAATCCATGTCATTTTGCAAAAAAAAAAAAGGAAATGCCGTTATTCCAAAGAAATGAAAGCATCTACAATATTAGAGAAACACTCTAAAAGCACTTTCCAGATATAGCAAAGGTTGTATTGTGTTGCCAGTATTGGAGTTTCTCCTCTCAGAAACTGATTTAGAGGGGCAGGGAGGTGGGGGGGGGCAGAATCTGTGACTAGCCATGGACTATTGTATAGAAAGCCTATAGAGATAGGCAGGACAGAAATGTAATTCAAATGCAAAATGTTTCTTCACAATTTGAAGAGTCCATTTCATGAACTTCTAGGAAAATATCTCAACTACTTAGCACAATCAAGCTCTAGGAAGTGGCTTCTTATGTATGTCAGAGGTGAGACCACTGAGAGAGGTGGTAGGGCACATTCAGTGCACAGTTCTAACAAGGTTAAGTTTCTCCAGAGCACAGACACTGTCTTTTTCTTCTTTGAAGTTCTAGTGCTTAAGTCTCTAGGTGCTCATGAAATGTATGTGGGATTATAAGTAACCCAGGTGAAAAATAGGAGCCTCTGCCAGTATTTTGCCAAGCTAGCATAGATGAATCCATTCCAATTGTTTACATAGGAATATTTTGACCCCAACAGTTCATAGAAGATGCCTCTGTGTCATTGGGTCTTACTCTGTCATTCTGTCCACTCCTCTCTGCCTTTCTCTGCGACTCTCTGTGCATTTCTGAGTCATATTCTTTCTCTCTCTCTCTCCCTCTCTCTCTCCCCCCCTCCATAAAATTCTTACTGTTTTTCTCATGCATTAACTAATAAATAAACACAAATTATGAGTCATTTATAAAATGTATTATGAGTCATTCCTGGTAGGAATGATTAATACTACTATTAGAACCAAAACTTTACAAGTATTAAAATTGTAGCCCATAAAATATATTAACTGAAAATTAGTGAGAAAAATAAAATATTCCTGAGAAAATTTAGTAATGAAAACTCTGACACATGAAAATTGCACTTTGTAGAAATAATGGTCTTAAGAGAAAAACTCATTATGGCCAAAGCTATAATCCTTTTTAAAAAATAACTTATCAGTGACAAAAAATGAATGCTTGACATAACATTTAAATAGAAAGAATTGATCCTAGTGAAAATAATTTCAGTAAAATAGAAATGAAAATGGGAAAATATAAAAAAAAAACATTAAATGCACTCTTTAGAAAATTAATCAGAGCATTAAATTGTCCTAATAGTTTTCACTACAGAAAAAAAACTGCTTTTTAGAACCAAATTATTCAATGCTGGTATAATCCTGACTGAAATGTTTATATTAAAAATATCCTTGAGGTCAATTAATTGGATTAAAATAGTAGCTACTAAAAATCCTCTACCAATGACATCAAATACTTGGAAGGCTACAAATTACTTCGTTAGCTAAGAAAATCTCTTATCCAGACATGAGTTTTTGCCTTTCACATGAAGAACTTGAAATACATTATTTCCCTTTATTCCTAAATTTCTGTAATTCTATGATTAGCCAGGTAACTATTAAATTCTTTTAATTTTATAAAACTACATTCCAAGCGAGATAATAAAAGTAAGTCAGAAAAAAACCCAGGCAAAATTCCTTCTTGGACACATAATATGAAGACTTAGACAATCATATAAATGCCATAGCTAAAACCATAAAATACTTTGTCACTTTGATAAATTACAGAATAATGATTTCTTTATCAACTGAGGAAAAATATGTTCACTTTTTTATTCATTTCTGAAATTTCGCAAGATAGAGTATAATAAACACTGTTGGATATAGAAGAATAGGGAGTTCAAGGCAAATCTGATTTGCCTGTTTTATACTGCTGGCCAGAGGCAATATTTAAGTTACACTTAATATTGAACTAGAACAGCGGTCTTCAAACTTTTCATCTCATGGCACACATAAACTAATTACTAACATTCTGCCACACACTAAGAAAATACTCTATTTTTTTGTCTGACCAAAAAAAAAAAAGGTATAACTTTGATTTTCACACTTGGGAGGCTATTGTTGGGTTAACGGTTGTGATTTTTTTTTTTTTTGACAATCTAAGGGAAAAGAGGTCTGTGCCCCTTACTAAGCAGTCAGGTGTTGCATGTTTTAAAAATTCTTGCGACACATCGGTTGAAAATCGCTGAACTAGACACTTCATCCAGAGCAATCCTAAAATCACAAAGCACACGCAGGCAACTTATGAGCAATATAACTAATCAGATCATCAGTATAAAAGTGGGTTAATTAATTAAGCAAACAACAGGTTTATGAATTCTTTTTTGTGTAAAACTTTTTTCCTCTAGTTTTGGCATGTATTTCCAACTTTGCTTAAAACATTAAACATTCTGAAAGATACCCCTATTTGAAAGCAGTGTCATTATGTCCCATTTTCTGGTATGATGATTGACATCGCTCATAGGTTGAATTTGACAACTCCTCGCGGACTATGAAGCACACACCTTCGAAGTTGCTGCCTTGGAACAAACTGCCTGGCTAGAGTGGCTAAGACCCACTGCCAGGCAACCCTGCTATTCCCAGGCTGATGGAGTTGTCCGTCACCAGAAAGAAGTTAACAAACAAATGTGGCCATTTTTGCTCATTTTTCTGTACATATAATATACTTGATATATAAAACTAGAGTCAAACAAAAACTTGTATTTCATACAGAATCACTTATTTTTTTAAGAAAAATTTCAATGACCATTGACATATTTTTCACCTAACCCATGTTCCTTTGCATATTTTAATAATGTTGGCCTTCAAATATCAATAACAATAATTTCAGCTAACACATACTGAGGCACTCACTATTCTAAACTTACTTGTATTTAATCTTTACTAAAACCCCATGGGATAGGTACCATTCTTGTACCCATTGTATAGAGGAGGAAAATGGGGCTCAGAGAGGTCTTGCAACTTGCCTAAGGTCACACAGCAAGGACTTGTCCGATCCAGGATTTGAGTACAAGCTTAAAGTGAAGCAGCAAAGCCTATGCAGTGCAGCCTCCCTGCATAGTGTGGGTTTGGTGGGACTGGAGGATAATTGCATACAGAACTTTAAAAGCCTCTTCTACAGCAACTGATTGAGAATGTGAGGCCTAAACTTTCTATTCAATATGGAAGGCAATTCTCTCACAACTGTAAATCTGAAGACCATGAATTCTTGAGTCAAATTATAGCATGTCCTTTCCTACATGCAGTTTTATTTTCTCATCTTAAAATTTCCCTTTCCTGTTTGATTACAATTTAATTGCTATTCGAAGTTCAGTGTCCCTTACAAATTCTAGGTGAATGTCCTTATCTTTCCTCCATTCCATTTATGGGTCTGGGCTGCCTTATCTCTTGAAACCTAACCCGAGTTATTTCATCTATTTGCATTTTGGGACAATCAAGTGAGGGGAGTGATGGGATAACACCAGCATACTCAACTAGATCTCCTTCATCCCCAAGCCCTCCCAGCTCAGCCCTCTATAATTCTGACAAGTCTTTGAAAAATGAACAAGTTCAGAAAGGCAATTGTGTAGTTTAAACCGCTGTATTTAAATTAAAAGGTGAGGTGGAAGCTTAAAATTAAAATAAGTTCAATTTCTGTTAAGTTTCATTTAAAAAACTATGCATTCTACCCCTAATAATAAAATGGAACAGCGTTTTATTTGTGTATTCATGTATTTAGTATAGAAAAAAGAGCCTGCTCCCTCCCAGGCTGTGCTTGGTGGGGGGAGCACAAAGAAAAATAAGGCATGACAGGACAGACAGTGTGCGAATACAGATGCCTTAATAGTTCAGTAAGGGTGTGAGAGAGGAAGGTCAGTCCCCCTTGCTGCTGGTCAGGAAAAGTTTCATCAAAGGTGGGATACTTGGGTTGTGTCTCAAAAGAAGAGCATTTAACAAGGGGAGCCCAGGAGTTGGGTGGATGGGGGTGCATTCTACTCAGCGGGTACATAGGGACAAAGACTTCCAGGCTTAAAATCACAGTCCTGTTCTTGGTGCTACGAGGAGTTCAGAGAGCGTTGGACAGGGCAAGGAGAATGTGCAAGGGGGGGGGGGGGTGAAGAAGTTGGAATAACCAGGCCCAGGTCACAGCAGGCCTTGCAGCCACATGCACAAGTGGGCACTTTCAGAGGGCAGCGGAAAGCCCCTTAGGGCTTTAGACAAGGGAGTGTCAATAGTCATTTACCTTTGTGCATGGTCACGCTGGCTGTGGCGTGGACAGGAGGAGGAAGAGTGAGGGCAGGAAGGTAGATTCTGAGGTTGTTTCCTTAATGCTGATGATGCTAAACTCGGGCCTGTTGAGAGAGCGACAGACATCTTTATAGGGTTAGAAGAAAGTGCCCCCTTTGGGCACTATTAGAAAAAGGCACCCCCTCTGGGTGGGATCCAAATGACTCTCATCTCCCTCAGCCAGGAGCTGGGGCAATGGTGTGAGGATGAAGAGGAAGGAGATGGACGTGAAAGAATTAAATGAAATGTGGGAGATGAGGAAAGATACTCTAGGACGACTGCCTGATTTTTAATTTGGGCGAATATGTGAGTGATGGTAGCATCTACCAAGAAATAAAATTTAATGATAAAAATAAATTTGAAAGAACAGAAAAGCAATTTTAAATCAATGCTGTCAGAGTACACGTGCTAGAGAATCCAAGCATATTTGTGCATGGAGCGGATCCTCTTCAAGATCAGCAGTGTCTCGTTCTGCTGCCAGAGAGCTTCCTCTGTGCCTGCAGCTGCCCCCGCTGCTCCAGGGAGTGTGTGTGTGTGTGTGTGTGTGTGTGTGTGTGTATGCGCGTGCATGTGTGTGGTGAAGAAAGAAACTTTATTCAGTACCAACAGCTCAACAGTGGTACCATATGAGTGTGAAAATCTGAGCTCTGTATCCCATCCCCCACTGCATCACATCTGGAGTTCTCTTTTCCACTGTAAGTGGTGGAAATGTGGAAAAACAGAGGACAAGTCCTTTCATACAACCAACTGCACATGCCCCCTTCCTGAGAGCTGACCTAGAATGTTATAAACAGAGTCTGGGGCTCCCAGGCCCTGGAACAAGGTGGTGTTTCTGGTTCTTTCTCTTGTATCAGCTGGCACAGAGCCAGGGGCCTGTTCATCTTCTGACAGAGCAGAGTAACCACCCCAGAAATTTCTAAGGAGATGATGAGACATATGAGGG
This sequence comes from Lasiurus cinereus, assembly GCA_011751065.1. NCBI lineage: Eukaryota > Metazoa > Chordata > Mammalia > Chiroptera > Vespertilionidae > Lasiurus > Lasiurus cinereus. The sequence goes on along the minus strand of JAAGEH010002271.1, from coordinate 16,203 downwards.
CTGAGGTCATGGAGGATTCCTTTCAGGAGCTCTAGGACTAGATATATTTTAAAAATATATATGTGTAGATAGACACCTGTAGAGGGGATAGTAGCTTAGGAGTCATTCATCATTGGTTAACATCAGACTGTATTGAAAGTAGCAGTATCTTCCTTTGGATTGGTATATCAGTCAGGATGCTGTGGTAACAAATAATTCCCAGACCTCAGTGGTTTAGAACAATAAAGCTTTGTTTCTCACTTGTGCTGCGTGTCCCTAGAAAGTTCTACGGTACCTTCTGAGTTAGAGCACTGGAGGTTTGGGGTCCTACACCAACAATTAAATGTCAGGTGGTTCCATCCAACCACTAAGCTCCAAAAAGTGCAACTTCTTCATGTGCATAGAAAACAGAGAGCCAGAAATATTTGATGAGAAGCATTAACAACTGCCCACTTGTGGGTTTAGAAAGACTCCCCATTTGCTCCTAACTTTGTTATCATCCAGGATATGAACAGGGAAAGAAGCAGTCACAAATGGGAAATATGAAAAGCAGAATAGAATGTCATGAATAAGTTGTGAGTTCAGTATTAAATTAAAAGAATAACAGTTATAGCAATGACATTTCACAGAGCTCTTCCTCTAAGTGATGCACCTTGTTTTAGTCACAAAATGATCCTAAGAATAATACAATTCCTACTTTAAAATGAGGAAATGGAGGCTTAGAGAGATCAACGACTTGACCAAAGGTCCACCTGACCTCAAAGCGCCAGAGATGCTATATATGTAAATGCTACATATGAAAATGGGATATACTATTTTAAGGGTCTTTTCATTTTACCTTTCAGTACCATAATACCACCTGAATTCTAACTTGTAATTCCACCCAAAGGCCTTAAAGAAGCTAGGCATATATGTTTGGCTCATTTATAAATCTATTCCATTAAAAGCATGTGGGCATGCACTACATGAACACAGAGATATGAAATGTCTATTTTATATTTTCAACTGCTTGAAAAAGGTGTCTATCTACACACATATATTTTTAAAATATATCTTATTGATTTTTTACAGAGAGGAAGGGAGAGGGATATATTTTTTAGAGAGCCAGAAACATCAAGGAGAGAGAAAAATCGATCAGCTGTCTCTCGCATACCCCCTACTGTGGATGTGCCCACAACCAAGGTACATGCCCTTGACCGGAATCGAACTTGGGACCCTTCAGTTCACAGGTCTATTCTCTATCCACCGAGCCAAACTGGGTAGGGCTACCTATACATATATTTCTGAACTTGATCTGTGTGTGATTAAGCTCCTTGGAAACCTTGAAAATCTGAGAGCAAATTTGTACAAAGTGTTCAACTATGATGAGACCATGACGTGTGCTGCATTCCTCTTATTCCACTTTTGTTTTCTTTTTTTAAAATGTATTTTATTGATTTTTTACAGAGAGGAAGGGAGAGGGAGAGAGAGTTAGTGTGTTGGCAACCAAGTACATGCCCTTGACCGGAATCAAACCCGGGACCTTTCAGTCTGCAGGTCGATGCTCTGAGCCAAACCAGTTAGGGCCACTTTTGTTTTCTGAAAGTTGTCCTTGTGTTAACTTGCCATCCTTTTAGATCCCAAATGGCAGTCCACAGTTGCTGAATCTTTAGCTCCGGAGCAGAAACATTGTCATTCATATACGTATGGAGTCGGAAAAGCATGACCCAGACAGGAAGCCCAGCAGGCCCTGCAGTGCTGGCCAGAAACTCTCCGACCTCCGACCCTGGTTCATGAGGCCTGTCTGGGTGGGACCCCAGGGGGCTGCTGGCGGTGGCCTATTGACAGCCTCCGAGAAGCTCCACCACGAGGCCATCCATCACTCTGATTGGCCACATAAGTCACCTCACCTCTCCTTGGTCCTCCTGATCTCTCTCCCTTTGCATCACTCCTGAGCAGGGTAAACAGCCCCATTTCAGCAATTTTAAAGGTGACTGCAATAAAATACATAAGCAGATTTATTTCATGGCCGGTAGGCTGAGCTCTAAATTTATACCAGGTCAACCATGGAAAGTCTTTCAATTAAAAAAGAAGGAAGAAAATATAGAAAGTCAAGTTCCCATCAGCATTTATCTTTAAAGGGAAAAGTTGTTTGGGCTTTTTTCCTTTTTTTATTTTTATTTTTTTATTTTTATGGGAAGGTATTTCTTCTCTCTTTTTTAATGGAAAAGAAGAAAAAAAAATGCCCCTAAAGAGCAACTGACTGGAGCTTTTCAATCCTGTGATGCCTGGAAACAAAGAGAAATCCTCCGTGTCACCAACCATGGCTTCACATGGACCCCATGCTTTGGGCTGGCTCCTATGCGTGCCTGACAGCCCCACCTCTCTGGCAGTTTGAAACGCCGCCCTGGGTCGCCCTCGCCTTGCTTATGGAAACTGATGAATTAGCAGGGTCTGAGACAGAAACCCCGCTGAGCTGCCAGCATCAGTGGGCTTTCTTCTCTTTCTTTCAAAAGGGGTCCCCATCTCTTTCAAGGAACTCTGTCCTCCGTCCCCATAAATGGGTAGCCTTTGGCCTCTCCCAAACAAAGACTGCAGATTGCTTTGTACTTTTTTATTTGCCAGGAATTTACTGGAGCCCATAAAATGAATTCCTGTAGCTGGGGAAACTGTGCCCTTTTTGTTTGTTGTTATTGTTGTTTTTAATCTAGGCCGCGGTCCAAAAGTTTGCAGCATGAGCGAACGGTTATGCTCTGCTTTCTAGTTTTATTTGGCCCGGGAAAAGCAAACACACGGGGGTGCTCAGGGTAACAGTACATGCTAGAAGTTGTTCGTGTTTGGTGTTCGCCTAGATCGTCTTCAAAATAAAATGTGAAGGCCGAATTCTAAAACCTTAAGTCTATGTTATATCAAGCAGTTCTTTGCCACGTAGCCAGCGCATTAATCAAATCAAACTCATCTTCGTAACAACACTGTATCTAGGTGAATGGGAGATATGTTCATCCCATTTTATAGGTGGGTATTCTGACTGGGTCCGGGATCCATTCATTCTAAGGTCACCCTATGGTGTGAGGTAGATCAGGGTTGTCACCGTCCCAGAGCCCAAGCCCTCGTTGCTGGCTTCCTACCTTATAGGATGTTGGAGACGCATTTAATTTTGAAGCATAACACTTCATGAGAAAGCCACTCTGGGCAAAACTTGTGACCAGGCCCTATTCAGTTTCCAGCTATTCAAATGTATCTCTGCTACTACTGGATGTTCCATATTTATCAGAGCTTTTGTTTTAGCCCCAAATGGGAACTGGATAATAGAGAAAACAATGACACTTAGAACTATAATGACAGGTCATGCTTACCGTGACATAGTATGTTCTTTTGAAGATTTAATTCATCTGGAAACTGTGGCGTGCATAAAGCCCAGTTTCAACTGGGGAAGGAAATAGAGAATTGCATTTGTCAGAGTTTGGCAGAGTCTGGAATGATGTGCAATAAAAGTAGCATAGCAACCGTGTCCCTTTCATGCCCGAGCTCTTTCATGTGCACTGACCTTGCAATTCTTGGAAATAATACACTTTGCAGCGATGTTGTGAGGAGGGACCACTGGAGGCAGAGAGAATGCTAGGGACTGTGTCACACTCAGCTCCGTCCTCAAGCCTGGCACCTCCTGTGTGACCAGGGTGAGTCGTGCCTGGGGGTGGCTTGCTGGGTGTTGAGAGTGTTTGGCCAGTAGGGAAAGTTACAGAACCAAGGAGGAGCATCAGCAAAGCCTTTCCTTTTCTTGGTCATGGCTTCAGGCTTTGTTGTTGTTGTTGTTAAATTCTTCTTATCGTAGCATCCTTTAAACAAGCTAAGCATGGAATTAGCCTGACAATCTCATTATACCTCTAAGCTTGTATTTTCTGCTGTGTGTACCAATGTGTGAAGCACATAAAGTAGATCACAGTTTGTTTGTTTTACTTTTATTTATCCTCACCTGAGGGTATTTTTTCTATTGATTTTTAGAGAGAGTGGAAGGGAGGGAGGAAAGGAGGGAAGAAGGGAAAGGGAGAAAGAGGGAGGGAGAGAGAAAGAGAGAGAGAGAGAGAGAGAGAGAGAGAGAGAGAGAAGCATTAATGTGAGAGAGACACATCAATTGGTCACCTCCTGCATTCACCCCAACAATATTCACCCCAACAGGGGTCTGGGATGAAACCTGCAACCCAGGCACATGCCCCTGACCAGAAATCAAAACTGCGACCCTTCAGTGAGTGAGCCGACACTTTAACCACTGAGCAACACCAGCCAGGGCCAGAGTATCACATTTTAATGTGCTCTTTTCAATAAGCAGATGCTCAACCCTTTTCTGACGCCCGCACTGAGCCATCTGTTACTACGTTCAGAAGAAAAGCGCAGGCCTATGGAATGAGGGGAGCGAGAGTTGACGAGGTCTCATCCTGTCACGGGCAGGTGTGTCACATGTTGTCACCTCAATACCTTCGGGTTCGTGGGGGGAAGTTCTCGTGGCGGATAGAAAGTTAAGAGGAGGATAGAACCAGCAAGAGTTATCCTTCCTCCCAGTTGCTCCTGGGGCCACGTGTGTCAACCCCAGCGCACCATAAAGACCACAATGAGGGAGGGTTTGAGAATTGCACACCGAAATGCAAGACTGCCTCCTGCTCTGAGTGCTTGGCTGGAAGGACCCAGGGCTTCCAAAGGGCAGAAAAGTTATCCACGGGCACCGAGAGCTCTTAGTTTGCGGAACTCCACATTCCTGGATAACTCAGCTATCTCTAATTCTTGCAGATTCCTAGCTGGCCTCTCTGAAACCTTGAGTCCCATCAGCTTGGAGTGAACCTGTGTTCCCCAGCGAGGTTGCTAACCCTTTTGTTTTCTAGGAAGGTAACAGCTATATGTGCTTCTTTTGAAAGAGGCAGCTGCAGCAGAAGGGGGGTGAGTGTGTATTTTATTAAGGATGGCTGTCTCCCAGGTGCCAGGCCCCCAACGCAGCCTCTGACCCTTTCCTTCATTTTATGGAGAAGTGGAAAAGCAAAGAGTTCCACAGCTTTGGAAGATGACCCCAAAGCAGCTCTGCTATCTGCCAGCCTTCCCATACCCCCTCTCTGCGTCAGGCCTGGGCCCGGCAAGCTGATGCTGTGCTTCCTAGGCAGGCAGTGCGCCCCCAGCACCCGGCACGGCTCGCTGGCCAGATGCTCATGGGGCCACGAGAGGCACGAGTCCGAGCCTGCAATGTCAACACATCTGCCAGCCTGCCATCGTCCCATTCCCGTTTCAAGCTCACATAATTATGCAAACAATAGCTTCTCTAGGCAGAGAAAAGGTGCTCGATCTTAAAGGAAAGGCTATGCGTTTCTGATGGTTTTTCTGGAAGCTGGACATGACTGTTTCACAGAGTAATACTATGTTGGGCTGATCGTACAGCTGGAATTCTCTTTATCCCCAGATTTTAGAGGCCTTTGTAATTTTATTAACCCTCATGAGTGGATGCTCTAAAATATTGTCTTTCATGCAGATGTTCTCACCCTTTGACTCAGTCAGTATTTCCCAATAAAGAACTGTCTGTGAGGGGATAATGCAAATGGAGAAAATGTGTGTGGTGTTTGTGTGTGTGTGTGTGTGTGTGTGTGTGTGTGTGTGTGTACCTGTACATATATATCACATATATATGCACAAAAACATCACATGTAGAAATGCATAAATATTCAAAGATGTTCCTTCTGGTGTTATCTTAAGATTAGAAACAGCAACAGCTTAAATGCCCTGTATTAGAAAAACATCGATTGAATTATAATAGTCTCTCAGTTGAATAATGTTCAAGCATTACAAATAATACATTTGAATCCATAGTAGACTTCAAAATGTTCATGATGTAATCATTTTTTAAAAAAGCAAAATTGCAAAATAGTTTTTATACTAAGGATGTACTTGTATAAAAATAATAAATGCATATGGACAAGATGTGAAAGGAAGTAAGAACAAGGTGAAGGAATTGTTACTTATGGAGTGAGAAACTGAGACGCATACTCCTTTGATAGTGTTTACTTCATGCCATCATCCTGTTGTTTGAGTAACAAAAGAGCAATGTAAAAAGAACAGTTTTCTCCCCAGTAAGTGTGGCTCAGTGGTTGAGCTTTGACCCAGGAACCAAAAAGTCACTAGTTTGATTTCTGGTCAGGGCACATGCCTGGCTTGCAGACTCGATCCCCAGTAGGGGCTATACAGGAGGCAGCCAATCAATGATGTTTCTCCCTATCCCTCTCCCTTCCTCTCTCTCTCTAAAAATCAATAAAAACATATTTTTTTTAAAAAAAGAATAGTTTTCCACTTTACACTCCACTGCTTGCTGCATTGTCTTTAAGGGGAAATATGACTGTTCAGGGTGTACTATAGGGAGCTGTTAGCTTCTGGCTTTTTCAAACATGTAAAACTTGGAAGGTTTGGGGTAAAAGAATACTGCAGAGAGAATAAAATGTATTCCCAAGCCCTCCTGAGTACATGTCTGAGCTCAGCCTTGATTTAAAAAGAATCTATTCTACCCACATCCCACACTTTTATCCCCACCAGAAAGGACACCTTTAGGATGCTGGGCCCATACGTGGTCTTCCCTATCCCCACTGCCTTCCCCCACCTGAGTCTGGACCTCTTGGTTATAGGAGGATCAGGATGCTCCTGTAAGGCATAAATTTGATGTTTCCAAGTTAATGTGTAACTAAGCAATCAAAGCACAAATGGTTATTGAGTATCTGAGATGTCAAAGGCACCTTGTGAAATATTATGTATGGTGCTACATCCTAAGAAACAAGCATTAGACATGCATTATCACATTCGATCCTTAAAGCAATCCTCTAAGATGCATTCCATTAATAGCCCCATATTACAGATTAAGAATGTGAGATTTGAAGATTAATTAGCTGTTTAATGGGATGAAAATGAAGTACCCTATGGCTCCAAAGTCATATTCTAATAGACCTAATCTCTCTGCCTTTCCAAATACGTATCCATGTACTTTTTAACTTCTTAGGACATCAAAACCCACGAGGCTTTCCCTAGCTAAGCCAGTGATGTCCCTTAACTCGGAGATGTATAATAATAACCGTGAACTGGGGACCCTATAGAGCAGACTCCAGATCCTCCTGTGTGAAGGTGATTTATATCTAGGATGGACACTCCTGTAGGATATTTAGAGAGAAACCACATAGAACAAGGAGCTGGCAGAAGACAGCATAATAGCTGGATGCAGGGGTGTTTGTTTTACCCAAAATTCATGGGCCATGGACTCCCTGACTTAAAAAGTGATGCCTAAGGCAATGGGGATAGGAGGTGGAAGACAGGCATCTACTTACCCCGAGGTCAAAAGACAGTGACAAATAATAGCTCAGTCTGAGGCAAGAATTCAACCTCCAGCTAAGCCAATTAAAAGAACCACCATTGGGAGCTTTTAGAGACTGGAGAAAGAGGCACGATGCTTGAGGGGTTTGTTCAGAATTTGGGATTTTGACAAAACTCTCTAAATAACTTGAATCTAAACTTGCAGCTTCTGCTGAGTGCAAGGTGTGTGCCTTTAAAACCTCACACCAGGATGAAAGTTAGCCATGGAGTTGAACCAATGCTGCATACTGGGCTTTGGAATAAAAGGAGGACTGTATGAGAGGAAGAGACAGAGAAGACGACATCATGGGAACAGGGGTTTTGATAAAGTTGTCCTTTGGTTGCTGAACCTTTATGCTGGGTCACAGTGGAACAGGGGTTTGTTCAGGGCCACGTGGTGAACAAAGCATGGGCCATGAAACCAAGAGACACCAGGTTCAGGTCCAAATCTCCTACTTCCTAACTGTGTGACCTTAGGAACGTTATTTCGAATCTCTGAGCTTCCATTTCCTCATCTGCAGAATGAGACCAATTATACTTGCCTCCTAGCGTTGTTGAGAGTTGTGAATGACATACAATACGTGAAATAACCTGACACACAAGTACTTAACACATTTAGGTCTCTTCTTTGCTTCTGAGGGTTGCCCATGTTAGCCAGGAGACTCATCTGGACCAGTCAGAACAGCATTATATTACAAACACTGGGTTCAAGAGCCAAGGTAACCGGATTCTCCAATGCTGTTTCTCAAAGAACATTAAAGTTGATTGAAATAGTTTTTCTTTTTTCTTCTCTTTACTTCTGACCCATTTAGTGGTATGCTGAATTTTTCAAGCTAGTTGACTTCACATGGGTAGCTTGCTATCAGCCATGCTGGGAGTATTTATACCAGGGAATTCGGCAGACGCTACAAATCAGAGCTCTTTTTTGGTTTCCAGAGAACTGGTTTATCAACACATCACAACTCCAACCCCACAGCTGCTTCAAAGCCATTCTCCTTAACTCTTAACTTCTCCCACCCACCTGCCCTCCCTCCCCCCAAAAAAACTCTTCCTCCACACTCATAAGCTTCACTGCTTCCTTCCTGCTACACTTCCCTCTTTGTGCCTCACACTTGAACCTGTGGATCCACTGTACTTCTCTCCAGATGTGGAGGACAAAGGCAGGACTGTCTTTGGTGGAAGAGGAGAGAGATAGTTAATAGTAATTACCCCCAGGAGAGTTTGACATGAATGAACACTGATAATAGTTACTCTATACCAAACTTGTCCCACCTTCTAAAACTAGGACTAAAGGACTCTGCTCTGAGTCTAGCCCATAATTGGTTGGTTATTTGGGTTTGTTGTGTTTTTGTTTGTTTGTTTTTTTGCCCTAAAAAATCAAAAAAAACAACTTATTTATTTTGTGAATAAAGCATGTTGAATCTACCTTTATATTCGCCCCTTGTGGCCACTCCCTCAGATGGTACCTGGAATCAATCATTCCTGCTTGTGTTTCTCAGAGGGCCTCACCACACACGGTTTTACCGACATCCATCAGTGGTCCACCAGGGCTCATCTGGGGCATGAATGGCCCATTATTCTGTATCATAATAAACCCAAAAGGAGGAGACTGACCACCAAACAAAACTTAGGGAGCAATACAGTTTGCCGGGGGTATAGATAGTAGTTTTCTTTTTCATACTCAGGCCAAACCAGTGAGACAATCCAGTTGCAAGGGGAGTCTTTCATGCTGATATTCTGGAGGCTGCCATGTGGTTCTCTCCTGAGGCAGTCCCTGAGAAAGTTGGTCTCCTAGATGGCATTTCTGTCCTTCCTTTTGTACATACCTTCAGGCTGGCAAGTGTCCCAGGCAAGACAGTGCTGGCAGTCAGCTGTCATTTGGCAGTGGTGTTCTTGTAATTATTAGTGAAATTACAGACCATACCCTTCTCAGTGCCACGGTGGGAACGAGGAATCTCCCAAGTTCTCCTAAAAGATTTATTTCGTGTTTTTTCTCAAAGTACATGATGAGGCAGATATATTTAATCCACAGGGATGGTCTAAGGCAGAGGAAGGACAGGAAAGCAACAATTACTTGGCACTCAGAGTATGTCAAGCACTGTTTTAGGCATAGTACCTCATTTAAGGCTCATAGCAGCCTTACGAGGAAAAGACCATTCTAAAATAAAAACATGCTCCTGTGTGTCTCTCCTTTACTCTCATGCTATTCTGCAATACTATTTCACTTCTGTTTCCAGATGTGTGGGTTTTCTACACATCAAGCAATTTTGCAATTCTAGCTACTTATCCTACAATTTAATTTCATTCTGATACTATATTCATGGAGTTAGCATCAGGTCCTATAAGGCTGCCCCAGCTCCCACCTTAGACATTAGTCTCAAGTTCAGGCATTGTCTATAAATCAAGGGTTCCCACGATTCTCACCTTGGGTTCAATTAATTTACTCGATGGGAAATAGAACTCAGTAATAACAGTTTGCTTACCAGTTTATTATAAATGATACAACTCAAGAACAACCAGATGGAAGAGATGCATAGGGCAGGGCAGGGGGGAAAGGGTATGGGGAAAGGGACACAGAGTTTCATGTTCTCTGTGAGTACAACACTCTCCCAGCTCTTCCACATGTTCACCAATCCAGAAGTTCTCCAAGCCCTGTCCTTTGGAGTTTATAGAGACTTTGCTACATGGGCATGATTGATTAAATAGTTGGCCATTGATGATTGAACTCAATCTCCAACCTTCTAATTGTAGCCGGTGGAGAGACATCCTCATCCTTACCTGTTGCTCATGGGAGTAGAATTCTTGTGATATCCCAAGAAAAGGACTTTTCTGAGATTCACACGGGTGGATGAAATGTTGTAGAAAGCTTTGTTTCTGTGGAATTAAGCCCTGGAATTTCCCAGGTCCCATTGCCCTTTGTCTTTCCAAGGAAGAGGTGCAAGTATGGCTTCAAAAGGACTAAAATAAATGCCAGTGTCCAGATTTTCCATTCCATATTAGGGCACAGTCCAATCCAGCATCAGGCTAGTTTCGTTTGTGTTTCCCACTGCAGTCTGTCAGCCCATTGCGCGTGGGGGCAGCTTGGCCACATGGCTGTGGAGGGAACACAGGTAGGAGCAACGCCAAAGGAACCAGAGAGCCAAGAGCCGAGAGAGTGAGCTCCTTTGTTTAGGGGATTCTATATCCCCCAAATTTTCACGGGTTTTCATTGGCTCCACCTCCTCTAGCCAACGATTTCTGTTCCCAGGTTTGATTAACAGTCACCTTCCCTAGTCACCCCAGCTTCACTGTGCATGCATCTATCTCCCCTTTGTTGGACCCCTTTCCTGGTGACCTCCAGGGAGTGGGCTGGTGGCTCCCTGGGGAGTGTGAAATTGCAGCTTTGCCTATAATGTCTGCCTTCCCTTTTCTCCTTTTCTATTATTAATAACCAGCTAATTACAATGGTATCATAATCACTTTCTTTGTATTCCTGGCAACTAGCCTCCATCGTAAGGGCTTTCTAAAAGTCACCTCATTATCATAAACTCTAGTGTGTTCCAAAGGGGCTTGTTATGAATAACAAGAGACAGATCCCCCTTTCTCTTTTATTGCTCTTACCGTTTTGGAAATTCCAAAGGTTCTAGAAGCTCTGTACCACAACTGGGGAAGAAAACTAAATATATATTTCTCGTTGTGGGTAACAATATTATAATCCCCATTTCACAGATGAACAAATCAAGGACATGAAATAATTGCCCATGAGCCTACAAATGGTTGATTCGTGGTTAAGCCAGGATTTGCACCTCGGTCCATCTGGCACAGAATTCCAACCAAGGTATGCTATGCTGCCTATCTGAGAGTGCCTCGCCTACTGAGATGTACCTGGTAGAGCCTATGACAGAAAAAGCTGGCCTTCGCAGGCATTCGATAGCTGTGTGAGCCAGGACTTCTACTCCCGCTGCCAAAGGTACTTCTTAGCAGAGCAATACTCATCTGAAGAACAACTTGACAAGCTGAATCAAATTCCACTCCTAGGTGTGGACCTAAGACTTGAAACGAGGAACGTAAATACTTGTAGACCAATGTTCACAGCAACATTGTTAATAATAGCCAAAAGGTAGAAACAACTCAAATATCCATCAGCAGATGAATGGATACATAGAATGCAGTAAGCACAAACAATGGGGTATTATTCAGCCATAGAAAAGGAATGAAGTTCTGATACATGTTACAGCATGGATAAATTTTGAAAATATTATGCTAACTGAAATAAACCGAACACAAAAGGACAAATGTTATATGTCTCCACTGATAGGAGTTATTTGGAATAGGCAAATTCTTAGAGACAGAATTGAGGTACCCAGGGGCTAAAGGGAGTAGGGCATAGAGTTATTACTTAATATGATGGAAACAGTCTGGTAACAGATGGTGGTGATGCTAACACAACGTTGTGAATGTACTTAATGCCACACTGGCTGGTAATACTTAAGCATAGCTAACATAGCACATTTTATTTTATGTTTATTTTACTAAATAAAAAACCTTCTTTAAAAAGACTGAGCAGTAAAAAATGATTGGAAAGATATCTGAAAATCTTAAGAATGGTCTCTCTCTCTCTCCCCTTATTTCCTTCGCCCCTCACCCCAGTTACATGCATTCTCTAATGTTCCTTAATGCTGTTCCTTAATTATATATTCCATAATATTTTAAACTCAACATTTTACTTTTCAAAGAAAGGAAGGGGCAAAACCAATGTGGAAAGAATCAAAGAAATCTCTGCACAAAATACCTTGGGGATACAGAGAATACCATCTGGGTTTTATCAGGCCTGGCAGCAACCTTGATTGAGGGTTAGTTCGGGGAAAGGGAGGGGGGGCTCATAAAATGTGGCTGTGTATCATCTTGCCCTAGGAAACCTCTCCTGGAAGGGCCATAGCCTGGGTCTTGATTATTCTGGTCATTCTGCAGATCGTTAGCTCTGTGCTGCAGCTCCACACAGCAAGACATCCACAGCCTCCCATCTCAAAGAGGCACTGCCTTGGGCAGACTCTGCAGAGATGGGAAGAGTCAGGCAGAAGCTCTCCTGTAGAGAGGAGGAGGGATGGAAACCCAACTAGTTCCTTTCCAGGACCCCCTCTCCCTCAGGATGGCCAAAGCCTTGCAACAAGGCTTCTCCCCTTTATCTGTTTAGAAAGGTTAGGTTAAAAACAGAGAAAGGAGAGAAGGTAGTTCTGTGGTCTCGGTAAACAGGTCTCTGGCCCCTGCGGCCCTTTCCTTTGTGGGAGAGAAAGCACAAACGGTCCTGTAGCCATGCCTCTCAATCTTGGAACAAAAACTTTGGAACTGGGCCCTTGGCATTGGATTATCAGGCAAGGACCTGGGGCATTGCTCGTTTGCCCAGAGTTTTGCCCTGATCTAGTTTTGGCTGAAGGACCAACTAAAGTCCTAGGGAGGAGGGAGGTGTGAAGAGCTCCCAGCAAATCTATCACTTATGCTGATCATGCTCACCCCCTTTCAGAAGACAGGTTTCCACCATACGCCAGAGGGAAGTGCGCCCTTCATTTGAAAGCCCCTTAACTGCATATGTCAGACTTCTTAATAAGGTGCTGAGGAATAAAGATGCCATTTCGTTTGGGATTATGCCCAGAAGGTTAAATCTGGATTTAATTCAGTCATTCAATATGGCCCCAGAGAACAAGTACCAATGTGAGAAACGTCTCTTATGTCGGAGAAAATTCTTGGCCACACCCTGGAATTCATTCCTTTGTTTTCATCCTCTGAGGTCCTGAGATTTCAGAATTGAACTCTCATTTTTCATGTATTTTCTCCTTTGCGATATCCAAGTCTCTACTGTAGCAACGTCTACACATATAATGTGTGTAGAAGTTTATTCTCCAGAGAACCTGAAACAGAGACTCTGGGCTCTGGGACCTGGTGGTGTGCTAGAGCTGGTATCTAAGGGCTTGCAAGCACCAAGTGTTCACATTTTCCCCAACTCTTTTCACACATTTATATCACACTGGAAGCTTGAACTAAGCCAAGGGAAGATACTGACACTTAGAAATCAGCAAAAGTAGAAATTGAGGTGAGTTGTTTATTTGCTTATGGAGGCCAAGTATAAAGCTCTGAAATAGAAAGATGAGGTTTAAATCAGTATATTGATGGTAGACCCCTCAAACCAACTTCTTCCCCTTTCCCTGCCTCAGAATGGAGCAACCAAGCATTCTTCTGCCAGCCCCCACCCCCCCAGCAGAAGATTAGAAGTTTATCTCTGGAAAACTAAATGGTCCCAGAGATAAAGATCTATCCTATATAATAAAAGGCTAATATGCAAATCAACTGAATGGTGGAACAACCAGGTCACCATGACGTACACTGAGCACCAGGGGGCAGAAGCTCAATGCAAGGGGTATATGCTCAACCCCAGTGGTCAGTGTGCTCCCATGGGAGAGGGGGACACCCCTCAACCAGAAGCTGGGCTCACTACTGGTGAGCACAGCAGCAATGACGGGAGCCTCTCCCACCTCTGTGGCAGTGCTAAGGACATCCGACTGCCAGCTTAGGCCTGCTTTCCTCGGGGAACGGGCCTAAGCCATCAGTTGAACATTCCCCAAGGGCTCCTGGACTGTTAGAAGGCACAGGCCAGGCTGAGAGACCCCCCCTTCCCACCCCCAAGTGCACAAATTTTGAGCACCAGTCCTCTAGTAGTTACTATAAATGGTGTCCCTTAATAAACAACAAAAGCTGATGCATCAGTCATGGTCAGTAAGTCCCACAAGATTTTCAAGTAGCTTTATGAACTTTTATCTAATTTTTATCAGAGATTTGAGGGAAGCTTCTGACATGAAAGCAATAAAAACATTTTTTTTAAAAATAGAGGAATCAAAGAATTAGGAAAGCAAAGAAATATTCAGAAAGATAAAAGATGTTATTGAAACCTTAGGATAGAATAGTAAATTCCTGTATTATTACATAACAAATCACCACAGTTCTCTTTATTAGTTCGAAGTGTCTGTGGGTTAAGACTCCTGGCATGGCTTAGCTGGGATTCCTGCTGGGGTCTTAGCTGGCTGCTGGGAAGGTGTCAACTGAGCTATGTTCCTTTCTGAAGCTTGGGGCTCCCTTCCAAGCCCCTGTGGTTGTTGGCTGAATTCAGGTTCTTGTCGTCGTAAGGGGTTATAGGTCCCTGTCTCTTGCTGGCTATCAGGGGTTGCTTCAGTTCCTGGTGGCCGACAGCAGTTCTGTGCCAGGTGGCGCTCTTACAAGCTCTCTCCCAAGCGACAGCCTCTTTCTTGGAGGCCACTGGGAGAATCGCTCATTCTACTCTTTGCAGTATGACATGACCTAATCTAAGGAGTGACTGTCGCATTGGCTTTGCCATAGTCTTTTGACTGGGGGCAAGAAACAGAGGCTCCGATTCATGGGTAGGAGATTACACTGGAGAGTGACTCATTGGGTCATTTTAGGGTACATCTGCTATAATTGCTGTGGAAAAGGATCAGAGAACAAGAAAGGTCCTGACAATTTAAATCCAAAAATAAAAGCATTAAATAGAAGAGTTGGAGGGGAACATTGAGGAAATCTCCCAGAAAAGAGAATTAACAACAAAAAGAAATTTAAAATAGAAGACAAAGGATTAAAAAAAGTTAAAAGACGAATTCAGGAGGCCCAACATCTAACTAACAGAAGGTCCCAACAGAAACAGGAGGACATGTATCAGAGATCTACCACGTAAGCATATCCCAGACCTGGACAGCACAAGTCTTCAGCCTGAGGTGCCACCGATGCCCAGCGCAGTAAATGGCAGAGAGAAGAAAGACCCCTGGCCCTGTCAGTAAGGCACAGAACCATGAAATTCCAGGACACTTGGAGTATAAAGAAAATCCTTATGGATTTTCAGAGGAAAAGTACATCAGACACACAGGATCAAAATCAAAAGATGTCATCAGGCTTCTCAGCAGCAGTTCTGGAAGTCATGCCTTCAGAATCCTGAAGGAAGTAACTGTCATGTGAAATTTCAAGCCAGGCATACCAAAACTCAAGTGTGAGGGCAAGAAAAAGATATTATTTTTTTTCCATATTCAAGGGCCAACAGCATTATTTCCCATGCCTTCCTGATGAGGAAGTATGTTGTGCATTCATTTTTCATGATACACGGGAGTAAGCCAGATAAGAGGAGGGCACGGAGCACAAGAATCACGGGATCCAAGTCAAAAGAAAGATGTAGAAAGCACAGATATTAGCATAGAACAGGCTCACAAAGAGCAACAGTCAAGTTGGAGCAGCAAGAATGAGGGTTATGGGAGAAAAGTTTCCAGTAAAAAAAGGATTAGAACAATTAGATTATCTGATGCAATTGAATGTGTGGAAAATATTAGTGATAGCCAATTTGATAGATCTTTTGAAAATTTTGGAGTGGGGAGAATTGTAATATATACATGGACTTACAGCTAAGTGGGGTCGGGGAAGCAACTTTAACTCCTGAAAAAAAATAAATAAATAAGAAACACCTGTAATCTTACGACACTCATTAGCTCAGTAGTAATATTTAGTCATAAAAAATGTAAACTCTGTTGATTTAACCAAATCTATAGGTTAAGGGAAACTTTGAAATTTGTTTCTTAAGGGTTTAAGGGGGTAGGTTAGATTGCTTAGTAACAGAAAGTAAATAAATAATGTTTAAAATTGGCCAAGCAAACAATAGCATTGTTAACATGCTAGTGAGAAATGTAGAGAAACTGTATATTCCAAAAGAAAAAGGTAGTGAAAAGTGTTGAAATGAGTTGTCTTTGGGAGGTAGGAATGGGGAATGGAAAGAGTATTGGTTACTTTTCATACTATTTGGTACAGTAAAAATGAAAGGAAGGAAGGAAGGAAGGAAGGAAGGAAGGAAGGAAG